>PVLC010012003.1:0-45523 GCA_004027655.1 Graphiurus murinus
AAAAAAAAAAAAAAAAAAAAAAAAAACCAAAAAAACAAAGTGGTGTGTTCATCTATGCATGCCGCATCACTTGGTGTGTTTCCTTCCCCACTCTGCCCTCCCACCTGCCCTCTCACCTGCCCTCCCACCGTGCACATGCTAGTGAGATTGGCAGTGATAGTCGAATGTGAACACAACATTCTTTGACCTTTTTCCTTCCCTAAGCCTCCTTTCCCCTTCTTCTCTCTACCCTAATCCTCGTTCACTACTTTACTTGTCTGTCTCCTCCTTTTCATGAAGTCTCTTTTCTTTCTTATTTTCTCTCTAGCTTCCACATATGGGAGAAAACACAAGGCCCTTGGTTTTCTGAGTAATGGAAATGGGATCTTATGAACTCCCTCCTGTACCTTGTTGCGTATTTAATGCTCGCGTGGGCATCCCTTCCAGTCTGTAGATGTAGATCTCATCCATTTAAACAAGGATAGAATCCTCGTGGTGTGGAGGTGCCCCACTTCATTCAGTCCTCCTCTTTTGGTGACTCTCATGGTGTTTCTCTTCCCACAGTGCTGTGATAAGCATTCCTGCACATGTTGCCTTCCGTTCTGGGGCTTTCATTCCATGTGTTGGAGAGAGGGATTTCTAAGTCAAAAGGGAGGTGGGGCGTGTATACACTTAATTCCAGTAGATACTGCTGGATTTCTCTCCAGGAAGGTTGCAGCTGATTTTTCAAATAGAATTCTGTTCCCAAGTTTCAGATGCCTGGCTTTGCCCCAAAGTGCTAACTAGCTACTTTTTAAAGAGGGGAGACCACCCTGATGCTAGGAGATGGCTCAGGAATCGTCCTCTGGGGAGAAGGTGTGCCGCTAGGGACAATGTCGTTTGCTCACTTTTGGAGCTCCTATTTGGTGGCTGTGATGTCAGGGTAGCCAAGAACAGGCAAACACAGCTGTTGCTGTGTTGTCTGCCTTACGGCTAATTTTCCATATACTTAAAATAAGCCTCACATTGAGAAACTGCACGGAAACAGATTCGCACCTTGTTAAATATTGAATCGTGTTTCTTAGCATCTAAAGGATCAGGCTTCTCTATAGTGTCCCCAGTGGGCAGCATGCTGATGCTCTGTGCCTGCTCCTGCCCATCCTCCACCCCGGGTGTTCCAGAGTAAGATCCTGTAAACTTTGAGGTGGACTTTTCATCTGTTTAATGTACTTGTGTGATTTGTTCTGTTGGACGTTTAGGCTGCTTCCCATCTGTTGCAATTCAAACAGTGAATAATCCTGGGCATGAGTCTTTTCACACATGGACAAGGATATCTTTTGGATAGATTTCTAGAAGTAGAATTGACATGGATTTGCTGTTTACATACTGTCAGGTACTATCAGACTGACCTCTGGAGGCAGACCGGTGTTCCCCTCCACAGGCAACAGAGATGAGCCCTTCCCCCCACACCCTCTGCAACTCAGGTCTTGTCACACTTTTTGATTTTGCCAGTCTGATAGGTGAGATGTCATATCATTGCCATTTCATTTTGTATTTATTTCTCACAAGCAAGGGTGGTCGTCTCTTCCAATGTCCAAAAGTAATTTCTGTTTTGTGCTTATAAACTGCCAACTCCTTCTCCCTGCCTTTTATTTTCCCCAACAGATTCTTATGTTTCTTATCTGACCCCTTCCAGTATGGCCTGTCCACATTATAAGGTCATGGGATACTGTGATCAGGTAACTTAACATGTGTGACTGTTAGGAGTTTCTAGACAAATGTGAAAATCTAGCTGTTAGAGAAGAGGAAGTTACCTCCACCACAAACTGTAGGTCTGCTCCTCAAACAAATGTGGATACAGCAGAGAACTGTTTGACCCTGGAGCCCATCTGCCTGGGTGCCTCTTTCATAGGGTCTCATCTCTCTTTTATTTTTGTGGCTCTGGGGATTGAACCCAGGGAAGTTCTACTGCTGAACTAAACCCCACCCTATTTTATTTTATTTTGAAACAGGGTCTCACTACGTTGCTGAGACTGACAGCAAACCTGTGATCCTCCTATCTCAGCCTCCTAAGTACTCCACGCCTGGCTTGTAGGTTTTCATTTTTCTCCCATTACTGGTCTGAGGAAATATGAGGAGACATGACTGCTACTCAAAGCCTTCTCTCCATTTGCTTGAATTTACTTCCTTCCTTCCTTCCTTCTGGATGAGACTCAGGGGCATTCTACCTCTGAACTACACCTCAGCACCTTTTTATTCTTTTATTTTGAAACAGGGTCTCTCTAAGTTATGGAGGGCCCCGCTAAGTTGCTGAGACTGCTGAGAACCTGTAATCCTCCTGTCTCAGACTCCCAAGTACTGGAATTACAGCGTGCACCACCATGCCTGACTGGTGGGGGGTCATTATGCTGGTCCAGGTGGCCCAACTGCCATAGCAAATGACCCTGAACTTCAGCAATATGACATAATAGGAGGGTGTCTTCTGCTTCCTGGGTAGTGTTCAGGAACAGTGCTCCTCTGAGCATGCAGGCTTCTGCTGTTTGTAGCTACACCCTGTCTAGGTCCCCAGCACCCTTCTCTGAGTCCTTAGCTGTGTGGGAGGGTGTCATGGGTCTCATGACCCATGTAACTAGCAGCATAGAGGTCAGCCTGTGCCTGGCCGTCTGTCCTGATCCCAGTTGCATGGTGTGCCCTGGTCATCTAGTGCTGCATGGGACTGCTAAATTTTCAAAGCGTCTTCTCAGGTGTGGTCCCACTCTGCCTTCACAGCTCTATGAGAAGGTAAGACACAAGCTTTTAGCCCCCATTTAGAGCTGTGAAGACTGACTCAGGGGAGATAAGCCCTTCAGTGGAGGACACCAGGGAGGCCAGGTGCTTCAGTGTGGATGCTGTGTGCAGAGCAGGCACCAGGGCAAAGCTCCCACTCTGTGGCTCTTCCACATGACACACAGGAGACACCTACCTACTCTAGCATGCCTGGCTGACCTCTGCATGGTGGGCATAGGAGGGCAGACCTGTTCAGTGACAGCGAACAGGATGACATCCTCTGTCTTTGTGGGTGGCAAGAGCAGAAGTTTTCTCTTACTTTGGAAACAGCAGCCAAACAATGAAGGGTGACAGCATTGCTACTGCTAGGGTGGCTTGGCCAGCATGGCCCACGTGGGACAGAACCTCTAGGACCCTGGTCTCTCCAGAGGAGCTGCCTGCTCACCTGATTTTGGCCACGATCCCTTTCTCATCATTGGCCTGGACACTGGCATTGAAATTGGGGCTTTTCCTTCACACTCCCATTTCTCTTTATTTAATTATTTTAGAGACATCTGATGCCACAGTGAGCTCAGCTGTGATATCTCATCTGTTCTATTTCAAGCTTCAGGAAAACAAATGTGGGATGCTGTGGCCTTCCCTCTGGGGAAGGCCCGTGCTCCCAGGAGCCCACTGAATGGGCTGAACTGCAGCATCTTGGCACACCCTTTGGATGCCTTCCCATCCACAGGGTTCCCCTAGTGAGGATGCCTTGAAATGATCTGGTCAGATCTGTAGGGAAGAGTCATAGGGGGTGGTGCCGGTCCTGGTGGCAACAAACAGCACCAAGCTACAGAAAGAAAATGAAGCATCAAGTGATCTGTGCGCACGCTGCACTGCCACTCCTGACTGAATGGTTCACTGAACTTGGTTTTCTCATCTGTGCAAAAGAAATATCATCTTTTCTACTGCTCTCACTGGGTTCTTGTGAGGATCACACATGATAATGTGTATAAAAGTGCCATGTAAATGGAATAGCACTTTGCAATTTAAGGTATTATTATAATAATAGTAACAATTGTCATTTGCAATCCCGGTGATTCACTTAGGGTAGGAGCCCTGAGAGCTCATCACTGCTGCATTATGACCCCACGTTGTACTTTGAAGCTGCAATTACCATGCGTGATTTCACCTGGCACAGTACTGATCATGCAGTGTGAGAACTGGAAAGAATCTTGGGCATGAACTAATCCCAGCCTATCACTTTATAGATGGTGAGCTGGTACCTGGAGGGGGAGACTTGTTTTAGGTCCCTACAACTCAGGACTTCAGATTGTCAGTGCTGGGGACTGGGTTGTTTTGCTTGCAGAGTATGGTGCCCTGTCCTTTCCAAAGGGCTGGAAATTGGGAGCTTTGGGTGGGATACTGATCCTTAGTCATTAGGTGGAGTCTCAGCCTGACTCATGTCTGCTTGCTCACACCGGCCCCACTCTGACCGCCACTGCTCCAGGTTCTGGGCAAATTTGGACAGTGCCCCAAGGAGAAGCTCAGATGCCAAGAAGGCTGGGCACAGGGTCTAAGAGATAGAAGCGGGGCCTAACATGGTTTGCCAGGAAGGAAAGGAGACCAGGGCAGTTCCAGAACAGATAAGGTAGACATGTCCCTGCTCCTGAACTGGGTCTTTGTTGGACTCCACCTCTTTCTGTACTCTCGGTCCTCTGCATGGGGCTCTAGCCTCTTGGGTACACTTTGGGGGCACAGCTTCAGGATTGTGATGTCCCCTCAAAAGTGAAGACAGAGCAGCACCCAGCTTTGCTTTGAGTATTTGAAGGGCAGTCAGGCTTAGTCTAGATGTAAGGACAGGAGCCAGCAGCAGTCTGGCCTCATCCTCACTTGCAAACCCCTGGTGACACCTTTTCTGCCTCCAGGTCTAGTTCACTCCATCTTCTGGATGAGGCATCTCTCTGCTTAAACCTGCAACTTGCAACATCCTCTTTTTTTCCTCCTCCTCCTCCTCCTTCTCCTGTTTCTCCTCCTCTCTCCTCTTTCTTGGTACTGGGGATTGAACCCAGGGACGTTCTACCTCCAGTCTATACCTCCAACCTTTTTTATTTTGAAACAAGGTCTCGCTAAGTTGCTGAGGTTGGCCTTGAACCTGCGATCCTTTTGTCTCAGCCTCCCAATGGCCCTTCTTTCTTGAATATATTTATCATCTAAAATATTATACAGAAGAGTTGCGAATTAGTACAGAGACTTCTTGTATCCCCTTCACAGGTTCCCATGTTATGTAATCATAGGGGTAGATCACTGCTGGAACCCGAGAATTTCTCATTGGTATTAAACTATTCACAATGTATAGACCTTCTCTGAACACCCCCAGTTTTCCTATGAGTACCACTTGTCCTTTCCAAGATCTCATGTTGCATCTACCTGCCAGGTCTCCTGTCTCCTCTTACTCGTCACCCATCTTTCTTTATGTTTCATGACTTTGCCATTTGCAAAGAATATGGCTTATTTTCATAGACCATCACTCAGTTTGGGCTGTCTGATGCCTTCTCATGGTAAATACGTATGGATTTTATTAGTGTTCAGTTTGTTATCTCCTTCAAGGGGAAAGCCAGCTACTTCAGAGCAAGGGCCCTCGTAGGTCTAGTTTGCTCCTGTTCAGGGCATCTGTGTGTGCCTGGCGGTCAGTGAGCTCCCCAGCATTCGGCAAGCACCTGGGTGAGGTGAGAGAAGTGCGGAGCAGCTTGTGCTTGGCCTGGGCCTTACAGCCTCTTCCCATCAGATTCTGTGATTGTAGAACCCGGTGGTACAGGAGCTCTCTCTGGCTCCTTCAATTCCACTGTGGTTAGCTGGGTGTGCTCACTGTGGCCACAGTGCTGGGCAAGGTAGGGGTGGATGGGCACCCCAGAGCCAGGCTCTGAAGTGTGCTCACATTCCCTGGGGAGCCAGGAGCACAGGGAGATGTGTTCGAAATGCCAGCATCGGGTCAGTGGCCCCAAAGCCCCTGCCTGTATTAGAATCTCCTGGAGAGCATTGTTAGAACAGACTGCTGGGTCTCACCCTCAGAATGTTTGGTTTGCTTGGTCTGGGCTGGGACCTGAGAACTTGTATTTCTGGTGACTTCCCAGTGGTGCTGGAGCTGCTGGATCTGCGAGCCTTCTGGTTGGAGAAGCGCTGCTTAGAGCAGGAGCCAGGAGAGCTTCATGGGGGGGGAGGTCTGGCTTGAGGAACAGAACTTACACAGGTGGGCCTGGGCTGGATCTGTGCCCAGCTGGCTTGCTGTGTGCCCTGTGCCAGCATTTACCCTTTTGGCATCTGGCCTCACTCGTGGCCTTGTCTACCCTGTTGGCACCATGAGCAATCTTGTTCAGGAGACTCAGCCCCCAGAAGAGGAGGCTGGCTAAGCTTCTACTGGAGCTGACCTTGGAGGTGTGGATAAAGTCACCCGAGGCCTGGACACGTCCTGCATGGCACAGCCTGCCTTAATGTGTTTATTTGGCTGAGCCTTGCTCAGCGCCTGCTGGCACCGTTGGGGGTGTTGCTGTGGGCTCCATGGTTCTATTTCTGTTTTCTTGTCTGGCACCAGCACAGCAGGGACAGGTGAGGTGTGTGGCTACCCTTGCTTTCGTCCTGGCTCCATGTTCTTCTTGAGGCCTGCACTTGGTTCAGTTGAACATTTGAGCCTCAGTAGAGTGTCTGGTAGGAAAGCAGATGGGTTCTTTTCAAGAGAGAGTCGTTCTGTGAAGGAGGGAGAAAGCCTTCAGGAGGTTAAGTAGTTAAATCATGTGATGGTAAGGACATTTACACATGTGTGTGTGTGTGTGTGTCTGAACTTCCAGAATTATTTATAAATTTTTATTCTTTTATACATTAAGAAATTGATGTTAGAGGCCAGATGAGGAATCAGGAAGCTCAGGAGAGGCCACATTGTTTGTATGGTTGCAGTATGCTCTCCAGATTGCATTGTGTTGGAGCAGGAGGGACCGTCAACATGCTCTTGAATCAACTCTATCATGCTAAGTGGGACCTGAAAAAGTTAAGTGACTTGTCTGCTTCTGGACACCACCCCAACCATACTTGGCCAGGCTGAATTATTGTCTTTTCTCTGGGCTTCAAAGTCACTTTGTTGAGAACTCAGGTTTGTTTTACTTACTGAATCAAGGGTTAGCGAATTATACCCAGGTCAAATGTGGCCCACTGTCTGTTTTTATAAATAAAGTTCCATTGGAACACAGCTAGTCCCATTTGCTCTCTAATGGCAGAAGTGAATCATTGCTACTGAGATTGACTGCCCTGCACAGCTTAGAATGTTGACTTTTTTTGGGGGGGGGGACTGATTGAACCCAGGGTCATTCTACCTCTGAGCCATACCCCCAGCCCTTTAAGTTGCTGAGGGACTCATTAAGTTGCTGAGGTTGGGCTCTAACCTGCAATCTTCTTGCCTCAGCCTCCCAAGTGCTAGGATTACAGACATGTGCCACCATGCCTGGCTCTATCTGGTGTTTTATGGAAAAAATTCACCAATCTGTGCACTAGAGGGTTAATTTCTTGAGAGCAGGAATGGAGTTTCATTTATCTTTGCATCTTCCTGTTACTTGCTTGGACAGGTGCTCAATACGCAGATGCTGGGTAGTTCTGAAATGCAGTGGGTTGGTTTGTCTCAGACAAGCACAGCCACCTGTCTGTCTATGTGGCCACCTTGTGCCCCAGTTTTCTCTCTATAGAAAGAACTTAATTGTGTGTCTCTCTGAGTTCATTGATCTGTGGTGAGTGTTGAGCAGGATACTAAAATATCCTACTGGACTCTCCAGCCTCACTTTCCGTCTCTCAGATGATTCTAACCCAGCCTGAGTGCTAGGATTCTGTGTTTTAAAGTCTCATCCTGCCTCAGCTGCCTTGCCTCCAGGCTGGCGCGTGCACCCTGCATGTCACTCATGGTGTCCTGATGCTCCTACCTGTCCGTCCTGATCTCTCATTCCGCCAGTGCAACCTTCTACTGCATCCAGAATTTTCTGCATGTTGTCCCCATTATATGTATGGCATCTTGATCAGGGACCCATCCTCCTGTAAGACCTTCTTCCCTCCTGTTTCTCTGCCTCCTATTGACCCTTGCTGGTCCCTTATGTCTGACCTCAACGGGGTACTTTGACCTTGACTAGCATGAATGCCCATCTCACTTACCATTTGCATAGTATTTTATGTTAAGTTTTAATCCATGCAGTTGACTGTTTGTTAGAAACACAGGGGCCTAGACTGCAGACCCGTGGAATTTTCAAAGGTACAATCTAGTCCCCGTCCCCTTCCCCCTTTTTGGTGATTGAACTCAGGGGTGCTCTACCCCTGAGCTACATTTCAAGACCTTCTTATTATATTTTGAAACAGGGTCTCACTAAGTTGTCCAGGCTGGCTTCAAACTTGTAATCCTCCTGCCTTAGCCTCCCCTAAATTTCTGGGATTAGAGGTACATATCACTGCAACATGCCTTTTTTTTTTTTTTTTTTTAAAAACAAGTTCCTAAATGTTTTGATTCTGTCCAAAGCTTGGAGAACACTAACTGAAAATAGAGTGCTCAGCAGTATATTTATCTTTTCATGGGATTCTTTCTTCTGTCTCTAAATAAACTACAACCTTCTCGTGGGCAGCTGTAGGCCTTATTTATTTATTTTTTTCAGAGTAGTACATTATAACAATGATAAGGGTAGTGTGCTAATTAGTGGTGCGATTATTATCTCCCAGGTGTGCCTAACATCTGGTAGACACCCCATAAGTGTTTGCCTGTTGATCAATACGAATGTGAAAGTGTTCAGGAAAGCAAAACAGGCTTTGCAAAGCAACAGTTATTGTGGGGTGGAGGACAGGACGGCGCACCTTCTATCCATGCAGCCAAAGACGTTCTCAGTGTGCTGCATGCTCAGGAGCCCAAAATACAGAAAGTCCACCCTGTTGAGAAACACTCACTGAGCAGAATCCCTGGCACTGTGTTCTGTTCTTTTTACTTTGATCTCTCTAAGATTATGAGAGAAGGCTCCTTTCTCCCTCTCTTTTTGGCTGGTCCTAATGATGCAAAGCCATAGAAGTGCATGCTGCTGGGGTAAGTTTGTTTGGACACTTCAGAATGTA
The DNA here is from genome assembly GCA_004027655.1 of Graphiurus murinus. NCBI lineage: Eukaryota > Metazoa > Chordata > Mammalia > Rodentia > Gliridae > Graphiurus > Graphiurus murinus. The sequence continues at coordinate 8,830 of PVLC010012003.1, forward strand.
GAAGAGGGCTTAGCTTGTATAATGAGTTTTGATTCCCTGTTTAAAATGCTTCCAGAGAAATACAAATGTTTCATGTCTGCCTTGGGAGTTAAACTGCCTGTTTACACAAGTCTGTCCTGTGGTTCCTAAAGAGGCTTCTTGCTGCCTGTAGAGATGGGTGACCATGCAATCTCAGTGTTGAGTCTCCAAGAAGAGATAGTGTTTCGACCTCATGTGGCAGAAGGTTATGACCCAGAAAAAATAAGTCCAAATGGTGCTTTGTTTGGAGCTGTTGTGCATGGATATTTAGAACGTGGCAAATGTCATTATTTTATTGGCCAGGGAGAAGAAAGCTGGAGAAGATTCTGCAAACAGCCTGGAGTGCAACTATAAAAAGAGAAAATGAAAACAGAGCGAGGAGTCAATAGTGGAGGCTAATTGAAGGAACTCTTCTTACTTCCTTGGACATTTATAGCCACCCAAGCAGAGGCGAGAGCCTGCACAGTGGCCAGGAACTACTCTGATGCCGTGCGCATAACAACTTCTCCACCTGGTGTTACATTAGCAGCATGTTTTATGTGGGAAAATAAATGTAGGTTCTAGAACTTACTCTCCTGCTCTCTCATGATTCCACTCCATTAAGATTGGGCTTAATTATTCTAATTTATTATATTGAGACTCTTCGCTTAATTTAAAAAATTGAATGGGTTATTAGCTGTTCAATAAACAATAACATTTAGGATCTATCTGATGAGGGTCTGAGTCATTTAATTTATGGCCGCATTTCTATTTTGTTCATGAAATGGAACAGAAACTATGATCCACCTGGAACTGGACTTGTTGTCTCTGCTCCTATGAATACAGATAGCAGAGGGTGGCCCAGGCAGGATCCAGGCCACGTGTCCTGTGAAGTTCAGGAAGAGGTTGTCCAGCATGCAAAGGTCTGCATCTAAATACTAGGGCTGTTTTTCTTCCATCAATTCTAGAACCAAGATCATGGTAGGAGTAGCTCTGAAGAGTGACTAGGTGAGCATGTGTCACAATTGAAGATAAGATTTGGCCTGTGATGACTATGAAACTTACTGGGTTCCTATCAGATTCAGAAATGGAGAGTGTAAGATGCTGATTTTTGGAAGAAGGGATGAGAATGGGACCCTCTATTATTTAGTGTTGAGAGTTTGTTGGTAAACACATTGTTTGTTTTTCCATCTCAATGTGTGTGTGGTCAGATCGGCTTCTATTTTTGATAAACACACAGTTCTTGGCTTTATGGGCTTATGAGAAGAAGGGAATTCTGGAGTGTTTCCCTACAGAAACATCACTGCTTATTAATAACTGCTGTCTCACTGGAGGCTTGGCATGGAGGATAAAAGACTGAGTGAGTCTCAGCTGTTGTCCTCACGGGGTTTGTGGTCTGATGGGGGCATGTTGTCCACCCACACAGAAGGACATAATTAAAGGGGTGATGACTCCTTATCATCTTAGATGCTGAAGAAACCAAACACAGGACAAGAAAGCTGTTGTTTTCTGGGGAATCACGAAACATGTTAACTACTTGGAGGACATAATGTCTGAGCTCATCCTTGAAGAATATATAGTTTTTAAACAGTAGAGGAAAGTTGGGTTTGGTGGTGCATGTCTGTAATCTCAGTACTTTGGAGACAGGAGGATCGCAGGTTCGAGGCCTGAGTAACTTAGCAAGACCCTGTTTCAAAATAAAAAAAATAAAATAGGACTGGGATGATAGCTCAGAGGTAGAATGCCCCTGAGTTTCAGCCCCAGTACCACAAACAAAACAAAGCAGTGAAGGAAGAGGTGACAAGAACATAACAAACTGGGTCACCTGCAGAACGCAGGCAAGTAGGTTAATGAATATTTTGGCTCCACTGTGTGCATGGAGTGCCAATCTAACGAACGGAATCAGGTGAAAACTTGGTAGAAAAACAAGCAATAAACCTTGTACATGTCTTCACTCTACTTCTTACAGTGATTTTTGAGTGTAATAAATATCATCTTTAATTATATTGATTCACATAACTGTGTCACAACCTGGTGAAACCAGTGCCTACTTGCTCTCATGTGACAGAGGAAGAAACCTAGACTCTCAGAGCTGCGTGACTTGCTTCTGTTCACCGACTGGTGTCCTGCAGCTGAGGCTGGTGCAGCAGGTCTGACTCTTGTACCCTGGGCCATGCAGTGTGCACTGCTGCCTCTCGCCCTGAGGCCTGCTGACGTCTGACTCTGGGCACCTCCTCCAGCACAGTGCATGTGGCCTGAGAGCAGGGACGATTCTACTCCCTTCATCCCTGTCCCCTTTTGGTCCAGCAAGCTGCCCAGTTCAGTAAGCGTAGGCTGTGTATCAAAGATTTGCCCTGGAGCTTTTCTAGGCAGGTGTCATAGCTTCAGGTTTTGGGGGAGGTCTTGGAGAAGGTTAGGGAGGGTGTTCCAGGGTAAGCGAAGAACAAGAGTGAAAGGAGGAGTGGGTGAGTGGGCTGTGCAGGAGCGAAGGTCGCTGGTGGCCCCTTGGCAGGCGTGGACCACAGGAAGGCAGGTGGAGTGATGCTGGCATGATGTGGTGTGGATGTTGAGTACTGCGAGTACGGGGTTCTCTGGAGGATCAGTCAGACCCTCCTGACATCAGACGGCCAAGTGCCTCTCCCAACTCACCCTTTGGTGTTTCAGAGACAGAATCAGGAACAGAATGGCTCACAGTCTAGGCTCTAGGAGGCTTTTCCTTTGTTGGAAACATTTGTAAAACAATCTAAATGACCATGTTCTGTGGCTAGAAAAATCTCAGGGCTGCTCACAGGCTCCTGCGCTCATCGGCATGTTAGATTGTTGACACTGGGGTTGGAGTGGTGGTGGTGAGGACTAAGATCCAGCCCAAGGTGTCTGTCACAGAACACAGCACCGTGGACTGACAGTGTTTCTTTGACCCTAAGCAGCTGGCTGCTAGCGTGCTGGGGTTTTGTTAACTGAGCTAAGCAATAGAAGAAATGAGTAAGAATAAGCAATAGAAGAAATAATCACCAAATCAGATCCTTGGTAAAGTATGATGTAGGAATGAGGACACAGAAGTTAATCATCCTGCCTCATAAATCCAGCCCCTTACAGTCTGTGACATTTGCCGATGGGACTTTATATTGAAATGGAAATTCCTTTTTGACCTACATAGGATCACTTTCCTATCTGGAAAGCATTTCTTAGTATTTTGGACCTGGTTGTGGTCAAGGCTAGGGGTGGAGACCAGGACCTTCAGGAAGTGGGGTTGGGTATACTAGCCTCCCCTGTTAAGTCAGCACCAAGGCTGAACCTGGAAAGTGGGTGCACTGTCTCTGGGAGAGCCCCAAAGCCAAACAGCCAATGCCTGATCTCCTCTTCCTCTGCTCTGCCAAGGAGGTTTCCCTGAGACCCAGGAGTAACCTGGACCCTGCTGGCTTGTGTGGAAAGTTAAGTAATTCAAGTAAGAGCAAGATGAGACAGTTTCCTTCTAAGATGAGTTTTCTATCATGAAGCTGGTCACTACTGGAGTACTCAGATTTTAAACCTTAAAAATTGTAGCATCCTGGGCTTCAAAGTCCAAATGCTGTATTGTAATGCTTTATAATTATCTTTTCTTGGTATGAGACTCACCTGGTGTCACAACTAGGACTCAGAAACACCATCTGTCTTCTGAACCGGTGTCTGCATGTGGGAAATGATCCCTGCCCAGGCTCTGTTATGTGTGCCTGCCAGGCCCTGAATTCCAGAGGCCACTCGTGCCCCCATCCATCTTTCTGTGAAACTGGACCAGTGAGACATTGACCTCATTTCTCATCAACTTCAGCTGCTCATTGTGGGATCCTCTGTGCTTCAGCAGGGAGGGGCTGGCCAGGAGAGGCTCAGTATGTGATGAAGCAAAGGTTTAAGCCAGGGAGGAGTTGGCAAGACCATCGGGCTGGACTTTGGGTGGTCAGAAGTCCCAAGAGCAGCTTTGCTTGTGAACTTGGCACAGAGGTGCTGTTAGCCATGGCAGTTCCGGGCCTGCAAGTGATATCTGCAGCCAGGAGAAGGTTAGGGGCCCATGGAGCTGCTGACTGAGCGGGAGGGAAGGGAGGTGCTGGAATGATCCCATTTTGCCAGAGTTAGCTTTGCCCTATATGTTGCCACATGGGGCTGGTGACTGGTTGTGGGTGCAGATGAACCACAGAGAAAGTGGGGCCTCCCTGGATGGCCTCCTGCCCCACAATCTGGGGCTGTGCACATTGTTAAGCAGTCACTTGTCTATCAGTCTGCTGAAAGTCTCATCTGGAAGCAAAAAGGGAACCAAACACTCAGGTGTGTATCAAGACCTCTACTGCAGGTCAAGCAGGTCCCAAGGGGCCTGGCTTCTGAGAGCTGTTCCCATGGGTATATTGGTGGGGCAGGTACCCTTTTGCAGTAGATGGAGAAGGGCAATACTGCCTGCTTGCCCACATTCTACAGGGGGCTGATTTAGAACAGGACAAGGCAGGGATTGCTGTCTGCTGAGTATTTCTTCAAGGCCCTAAATAAAGTGTAAAGCCAGGATTCAAACCCAGGCTGACAAGCTCTAGAATGCACATGCTGGCCTCTGTGTCAGCAATGTGACCTTGAGGGGTGGACTCTGCTTTTGTCCTGGCGGGTCTGGGTGGAGATGCATTTTATTTGATCTTGCTGGAGGAATTTCCAATCTTCTCAACTCTTGGAAAATCTAAGATGTGAACTTCAGAGCTCTATCCAGAGGGCATATCTCCTGGTTTGCTGAATTTTTAAAAGAGGTTTTACTCTACAGCAGGCTTTCTTGTGTGGAGATCAGAGATGGATGGCAGCCCACAGAATCAGCCCCTGTTCTGGCTCTCTCCCACCTCTCCTGAAACTCAGAGGCTCTTTTAAGTCCTTGTCATTTGCCATGGAGCTCCAAGCTCTGCGGTCAGAGCTGGAGGGTGGGGCTGGCAGGGTGGGGTGCCCCTCAGAGGCTGTGCTACAGGCAGCACCCCAAGGCAGCCCTGGAGTAGGTGGAGATAGCCAGGTGAGGAAGGATTTCTCCAGAATGCTGGTGATATAGAGGGAGGCAGGGGGTTGGTCCTGGGGGACTGGGGACTGGAATAGCCAAGGCCACTGGCTTGGCCTGCCTGATTTAGAGGTTCAGATTTGGGTGTCAGACAGAATCTAGTGTCTGTCTTGGCTTTGCCTTTATAAGCCTGGAATCAAGTAGGCACTTACAATGTAATTTCCAACAGTGTCGTGGTTGACAGGCAGGTACCGGCTTCTTATTGCCTGGATTAACCCTGACACTACCACTAATGAGCCATGAGACCTAAGCCACTTTGCTCTGAGTAGGGTAGGCCACGTAATTTGCAAGATTCGCTGCAGAATTACAAATGTGGAGTCCCTTATTTAGAATTTATTAAGAACTTTATAATAGCATCTGAAGAACGGTAAACCAAACATGGGACTTTCCTAAGTTCGAGGCTTTGTTCTAAGCTTGTTTAATGGAACAGGTCTAGGCTTTGTTCTGTGTGCTTGACTGCTTGTGTTTTGGGACTTTCACTTTCTTTGCAAAGCAGAGATGCCTCTTCCAAGGGAAAAAGAGGCTCCTCACCATTTGCACAGCCAGTGCTGATTCAGAGGCATCTGTCTCCAGGGGCATGTGCGGGATCCCAGGACACACGCCCCTGCCCTGCATGCGCAAGCTGTGGACCAGGAGCAAGGCCAGTAGAGACGGGAGCTGGAGCTGTTTTTGCTGCATTCCTTTTTTGTTTTTCTTTTTACTATGGGGAGGGAATGCGGGACTTCACACATGCTAGGCAAGCCCTCTACCACTGAGCAGCACTCTCAGCCTGCACCCATTTTTTTTTTTTTTTGCAGTACTGGGGATTGAACCCAAAGGCATTTTACCTCCGAGCTACACCACCAGCTCTGTTTTAGTCTTTAGTTTGAAACAGGGTCTCACTATGTTGGGGAGGGCCTCACAATTTCCTGAGGTTGGCCATGAACCTGTGATCTTCCTGTCTCAGCCTCTCAAGTACTGGGATTAAAAGTGTGCACCACCATACCCGGCATGCACCCACTTTTTATTTGCTCAAATCTGTTAAAGTTAATTACTAACATTATAGCATTTCACCCCTAAAGATTTTAATACACTTCTCTGGATTATGAGGACTCTTTCTTATATGTATACAATAACATTATTGTAAACATTGAAGTTTTAATTTTATTTATTATTTAAATTAAATTATATTAATTAACTTGTGGTACTGGGGATTGAACCCAGGGATACTCTACCACTAAGCTATACCCTCAGTCCTTTATATTTTTTATTTTGACACATAATCTCACTAAGTTGCCCTGGCAGGCCTGGAACCTGTGATCCTCCTGCCTCAGTCTCCCGCATCCTTGGGATGCCAGGCATGTGCCACTGTACCCAACTTGAGGTTTTTTAAATGGAAAGTTTAGATAGGTATGTGTAGGGAGGTATAGCAATTAATGTTGATTCACTTTGCCAGGATAAAGGGCTGTTATCCTAATTTAAACTCAGTATGCTTGTTAGCATTTAAATTAGTTGCCATTCAGGGAAGGCATTGGCTTGCATTTTTGGTAAGAATGGTCCTTTGGGACTCCTGTTCTGCTGCTCCAATTGGTGAGATGAAAACCCAGGGGAATCTCCATGTTCTCTGCTGGGGTCTCTTTCACCTAAACCATCCCAAAGCCTTCCTGAGGGGTCTCTGGCCTCTGGAATAACAACTCTTTCAGCCCATCCCTCCCCAACCCCAGGGTGGGCTCTTGAAAATGTAACCTGGACTTTGTCCTTCCTTTACTTAAGCCCTTTCAAATCTTCCCATCACCTATGCAGAAGTTGCCTGGCTACCTTTCCATAAGAGCCCAGGAGCTAAGAATGGCTTATATATCTTTGACCAGGGAAAAATAAACAAACAAACAAAGAAAAATACTGATTTTTGACTTATGAACATGAGAAATTCAAATCCCAATATCCATAAATGAAGTTTTATTGGAAGACAGCCATGCACATTTGATTCTGTATCTTTCATGTGCTTTCACATTGCGGTGGTAAAGTTGGGTAATTGCAAACAGATCAATCAATACAGAAAAGTTTGCTGATACCTGAGCTGTGGTGGGAGGTTCAGGCTGCTCTCTGTGCCTGATGCTGGCTTCCCTCTACCATCTGCCAGGCTTCTGTCCCTATCTAGGCCCTTAGGAGCTCCCCACTGCTGTGAGTTCCTTGTTGTACCCCACACAGGCCAGTTCCTTGTTGTATTCCACTCCTTTTCCTCTCCTCATCCTCCCCTCTTCCTTGGCCAGACATTGCTGGCACATCCCTGCAGAGGCCTTCCCAACCTCCCTCTTTTCCCTTTCAGCCTCTCTGGTTTAGTGGCTCCCCGTTTGGTTGGGAAAAATAGGCTGAGGTTCAGAGACTCGGAGAGCTTGGCAGTAGTCACTCAGCCTAGAGGAAGAAGGCCAGGCCCCATGATGACTCACCTGGCCAGCAGATGTGTACCCTGTGCTCTAAAACTGAAGACCTGAAATATGGCTCTGTCCCTATGGGGCTCACATGGCAATGGGGGAGAGAGACTGTGAGTGCGTATATTGACACACGTATGGGGAATGGGTTTATAATCCTTGCCAGTGCATTGGGAAGGGTGGAGGAAGAGGGGGAGGGGGCGGTACAGGGTAGGAGACCCAGAGGCCTCTGGGGAGGTGACACCAGAGTCCTGAGGGAGGCAGTGCATGGGGCGGTCAGAAGCTCTGGAGGGAGAGGGGAGAGTGGGATCTCTTTCATTTCTTCCTGCCTCAAGGAGATGGTGGGAGATAATCCCTTCTCTGGAGCCTGTAGCACCAGCAACCTGAAAAGTCATACCAGCCTCTCAGGCGAGTGTGCTCCCTCATGGTGGGCTGTGTGCTCCCTTGGACCCTTCTGTAAAGGCCCCCAGCCTTGATCCTGACCACAGGGCTTAATCAGCAGCCCCGTTTTGAGGTCTGCAAGGTGGTTGCGACTTTCAGAAACTTTAGACATGGGACTGTGTGACCTCTTCATTTCAAGAGGCAAAACTGAACAGTAGAGTCCCTTGGTCACTGGTCCAATCTGAGGCAGAACCAGGATCTGAGAACAGGATCACTCATCTTTTGATTTTATTGGGGGTTTCCAGAATTGAGAAGGCCTCTAAAGAACATAGGGAAACCCTCCAGAACCACATGTTGCCAAGAAAAAGGCCACTGGCTAGTTGAGCTGTCCCCTCTGACCTCTGGGCTGCTCTGTTGCAGGTGTCCAGAGGCACTGTCCCATGCTGCTGGCCTCTAATCCCACCTGTTTAACTTCAGTCCTGAGGGAGGTTTGCTAATTATAGCTGGCCATGTGGGGAGCTATAAATAGGTCAGAGGCACCCAATGGGCCATCAGTGGGCGTTTGTGAAGGTACCTACCAAGGACTTGCCACCGGGCTGGGTACCTAGAGGCCTTGGGCTGAGATCTTCATGTATGGTAGTCAGGGAAACCCCACGGGAACAGAGGAGTAGGAATCAGGAGTTCGACCTGGAAACCAGGATGTTGAGGTTCAAGTTCTTGCTTCACCATTGACTGAGACCCAAGAAGTTACTCCAGTGGTCTGTCCTCCAGTTTTCTCATCTGTAACTCTGAGGTCTTAATATCTACCCGATAAGGCTGGCATAAGGATGAAATGTATGTCTTTTTCCATACATATAATCCACATGGATTTGTGTGTGTGTATATATATATATATATATATATATATATATATATATATATATATATATATATATTATACATACATATTATATATATATATACACATTATATATATATATAATTTAAGACAGCTGCTTACAGTATTAGATGCAGTGAAATTGGCTCTTGTTTGCTATTGTACTAAGAAGCATGAGGACAGCTTGAACCCCAAGCTGCCCAGGGGTGTGCCATCTTGTAGGGAAACCTGGGTTTAGAAGAAATCAGAGACTAGTTCCCTCCCAGCCCTGGATGAGCAGGACTGCATGGCAGGAAGAGTGTAGGTTCTTTCTCTGAGGTTTCATTGTGGCTCTGATACTTCCTATTTGACATGTTACTTCCCACCTTAAGTTTCCATTCTTCCTTGGTTAAATGGAGCACCCTAGCACAGAACATTTCATTGGTCCTGAGAAGGATTCAGTGTGATGGCATCTGCAGAGCCCTTAGCTCAAGGTCTAGCACATGGTGAACGTAAACCAGCATTAGTCAGTACTGTTCCAACTCCTCTTCTTGAGCAATGTTGCAGGTCACCAGCATCTCTGGACTTGTGATTTTTTGACCTGGAGAAGGGGGCTAGAAACTTAGAGACCAGTGGGCCTGCAGCCCTCAGACATGGCCTGACCACGAGAGGTGACTTCCTCTTTGCAGTCTTTTCTGTGTCTTGTCATTGTGCCCAGCTGAGCTCTGAGCACCAAGAACTGTGTGTGGCATGTGGTAGGCACTTAGGAAGCACATCCCTGTGGGGAGTTTTGTTTGTCATGACATAGGAAGAATGGAAAGAAGAGGAGATTGTTTGCTTTATATGGAGGAAGAGATGCCAAAAGATAGCGGTGGGAACAGGATGCCCAGGAAGTCTCCTGGGAGAGGAACCCAGTCACTGTCTCCCATGGCTCAGAGCAAAGACATCAGAGTGGAAGTTTCAAGGAGGCAGAAACCTGTTAGGAAAGGGTGAGTTGCCTGGTCTGCAACCTTCTTGCATGGGAGGCCTTGGGAAGAGCATGGACCTGGGAGTTAGACATGCTGTCATCAGCCCTGGACTCAAAATGTGATTGGAGGACCAGCAGTATGGGTCCCACCCCAGACCTACTGAGCCAGAATGTTAACCAGATTATCAGGTGTGCACATGGTGTTCTGGACCAAGCTGGAAAACATTCTCCCCAGTCCATAGCTGAGAAAACAGGCCAATAGTTGGGCCTCATGTGCTGGTTCTCAAAATGCTGGCCTAGACCAGCAGCATCAGCGTTACCTGGGAGCTTGTTAGACATGGAAACTCAGGCCCCACCCCAGAGCTGGGAGTCAAGCCCTCTGGGAGTGGGGCTCAGGGCTCCGAGGCACCAATAAACATGGGGTGGAGCCCTGGTTCTCAGCTGCACTGCACTGCACATTGGAATTCCAAGGGCAGGCAACTGGGCAGATGTCTGGGTGACACCACAGAACATTTGGGGGTGGCAGGGACACTGGGAACCTCCAGAGCTTCCCAGAGACTAAGCCTCAGGTTTCTCAGCTGTCAATTAGATAGACTAACTGGTCCCCCTCCCTCGCTTGCCTGCTAGTGAAGTGCAAGTGTCTGGGGAGCACTCTCACTTAGCTCCCTGGTTCCTGGAAAAAGCACTTAGGTAAGCAGGTTTCCACACACCTGAAAGGTGTAGCAGGGCTTCCTGCCTAGGGAGGCTGATTGGATGCCCCCTGTGGCCTCAGGGTCGGGCTGGGATTGCAGCGTGGTGGCTCCTTGGTCCACATGCTAAGTGCTATGAAGGTGATGCTCTGCTTGAGGTAACGTGCTTCTCATCCTCTGCCACCGGTGCCCAGTACTCTTTACCTCCCCAGGCTCCCTTAGAGGAGAGTGGTGGGGCTCTCGGGGAGCTGGCCCTCTCACTCTGTGTACTGGTAGTAGTGGCAAGAATGAGGTTTAGAGAAATATTTACCTAAAGCAATCCCTTTGCTATGCCACTGCTCGTCTCCCAGGAAGCTGGGCAACAAACACAGAGTTCTGGTCATCATTTATTGAGGGGATGAGCTGAGCCCTGCAGGGCTAGGATGAGGCAGGGTGAGGGGTGCTGGTGCAGTCTGTAGTCTCAGCTCTGGCAGTGGCCAGGGTTGCTTCTTGATTTTCTATCCAGGATGGATTTAATTCTGTGCCTGGATTATGTGATCAGGTTCCTTTGAAAAGCTCTGGATTGTAGTCTCTAATCATTCCCATCATTTGCAGAGACCCACATCTTATGTATATAGGATGAAAAGATTCTACTCATTCTGCTGTGCCACAGATGAAGAGTAATCCAGCAAAGTACAAAGGCAGAGAGAAGTGTCTCTGAAGATGCTAAGCATTTCTTTCCTATCTTCTCTGTTCTGTTCTAATATTTCCTTCTTCTTTGTTCTTTCTCCTTTATAATATTCCAGATGCCCCTTAGTCAGTCTGCTGACTATACACTGGTATGGACTCTTCTTCACTGCCATTATCTTTGTGGGTCATTGCAGCTTCCCTGTGGATAATTCTTTTCTTCCCCTACAAAATGTCAGAATTAAAAAGCTAAATTAAAAATGTCAGAATTTTGAAAGTTTTGAAAGCTTCTTCCTTAGACGGCTAGGAGAACTCTGGAATCCTGAAACTAGAGAAGGGTATATCTTTATCTGCCTCAAATGTATATCACTGGGTGAACCAGGCAATGCCAAGCTGTGCAATTAACTGGATGCAGTTTTGGGGTTGGTGGCATTTCAGAGATCTGTCAGCACTAAATTGAAGTTCTCTCTGGAAGGACATGCAGGCCAAGCCTTGAAGGACTCCTGTAGATAAGACCCAGCCATTCAGCATAGTATTCACTCCCAAATTACAAACCAGATGAGGGAACAAGACACCATGAGTGAAAGCAGTAGCAACAGATGGAAGGTTCAGATTCAATGGGGTTCAGATATGAGACCAATTAGATATATAGTGAATTTAAAATACTAATATATATGTATTATATATATAAGCATTATATACGCATATATATATAAAATAATCTTATATTAATTAAAGTGCGTAGATATTTGAGGGAAAAAACAAAACTTTCAGAAATGAAAAAAGATACTTGAAACGGAAAACATGCTCATCAGTAATTGGCATATACTTTTACATGTTATCTTTTTATTAGAAACATTAAGACATCAATTTTGAATAAAGATATATTAAAGACAATGTTTTTAAAAAAATTGACATGATTTATAGGACTGGGTCCAGGAATAGTCCAGAGCTGAGTGTTTCACTCATAGGCTGAATGAATGACCTTAGGTTACATTGTAACCTCTGTGAGACATTGGGTTAAATTGTAACCCTTATGTGACAGTGGGTGCATTGTAACTTCTGTGCAACCTTGGGTACATTATAACTATACTCTTTGTATCCTTGGGCACACTGTAATCTCCAAGGGACCTTGGGTACATCTGTGTAATGTTGGATTACATTGTAACCTCTGGGGTCTTCTTGTTCTGTAATCTGATTCCATAGATTTGCTCTGAGGGTTCAATTAGGTAGCTTGAAAAGGTCTTAATTTCCCTTTTCCCTTTACTTCCTTTGATTTTGGAGAATAAATGGTCTCCCTCACCTTCTTCTCCCTTGGGAAGGGTCCTAAGATTTCTCATATAATTAAATTCGTTCCTAGATGAATAAAGGGAATATGTTCGTGACTGCCAACAGTTCCTCCAGGGTCTAGTATTTGCTCGAGAGTTACTCATACTTATCTGAAAGCCAGTGAAGAAGCCTGGCCACAGAAAGGCAGGCCACAGCCAGAGGGTCAGCCCTGGGCAGCTGAGCTCTTGCCACACCTCTCATTCTGGGGTGGTGATGGATGGCAGGTTCTGATTTTAAGAGGGGCCTGAATGTGGTTAACATGGTGACAGACACGGATCTTAGCTGGGCACAGCCTGCAAATTCCAATTAATCTGATCCCAACCCTTGGGAAATCTGCTTTGCATTGAGCTTGAACTCTAGGGCTCAGGGCTTGATCTGTTACATCGTCCTGCAACCATACTGTCCCTGTCCCCTTGGTCAGCTTTTCTAGAGGACAGACTCTGACAGGGCTGTCCAAGGGCCTGAGCACCCTGGGCAGAGGGGAGAAGGAGGAGGAAATGAAAGGAACCTGGACAGGAGTGCTCAAGAGCAAAAATAGTCACAGATCAGGATTTTCTCCCTCTCTTCCCGTTCCTTTTTTCCCTTCCCCTCTTTCTTCTTTTCTCTGTCCTTCTTTTCTTGCCTTCTCTCTGTCCCTCCCCCCTCCTATCTCTTTATTCTCTTTATAGAAGAGGAGTGCAAGACCATTTATTTTTTCATTTCATGAAATGTGTGCCGTGAGAATTTGGGGAGTAGGTCTCCTCTGGACATGCCCAGACCTAGGACAAGGCTTGATGCACAGTAAGTTTTTAGAAGCAGGCGAATGGAATTGTCTGGATGTTGGAATAGCTTCTGAGCCTTTCCTGGTGTGAATCCAGGTTATGAGAGTGGAATTCTACCCAGGAAGGGAAACAGTGACTCTGAGCAGTACCCACCTCTGGGGAGGAAGTGGTAGCTTCCTCCCTCTGCCTCTCCCCAGCAAAGGGGGCTGAGCCTGCAGGGGACCTTTGTGCCTGGCCCAGCCTTGGAACTCAGCATGGTCAGGCCTGTGGATGACGTCACTGGCCTTCTGTGGGACAGCTGCAGCCAGCAGCAGGACGTGCCAGGCGTGCCAGTGGTAACTGGAAACCTTATTTTCAAATGCTTCCCACAGCATTTGTGCATGGTGAGAAGTGCTTCTGCTGGGGGACTTTTCAGGTGGCTGCCCTGAGCAGGGTCCCTGGGTGACCAGGGAGATTTGAAGCTGACTTCCATCTTCCCTGTGCCAGGGCTCCTGGGGGATGGGATGGGAGAGCATTCCCCAGAGGGCTACATCCTTCTGCCAATGGAATTCCATTTGAACAGGCTTCCAGAGAGCCCCATGGGGCACATTCCTAGGCAATAATATCCAAGGCCCTAATATTTAAAAAAACATTTTCTTCATATTTACCTATTGCTGCTGCCTAGTTTTGTCTGTGTAGTAGGTGAATAGGTGAGAGGTGAGGGAGGAGAGAAACACAAGAAAGATTTTAGGGAAGAGAATATTCCATGGAGGTCCAGCCATTGCCTTCATGTGTCTAAAGGTCTGTAAAAGTAAAGAGACATAGGCTTGTTCTGTGTGTCTTCAGTGAGAGAATTTGGGCTGTGAGGAGGCACATATACCTGGGAATTCCCATGTGGGTAGGAGGCCTGCATTTACACACCTGCTGTTGGACAGCTACATGGCTGGGGCATACCCCTGTGGATGCTAGAGACCATTACACTTCAGGAAACAATCTCTAGCCTAGTACCCATCATAGCTACCAGGTACTAACCACGAATCCTGTTCGGGTACTAAGTGGTATTTTCGTGGATGGGAATTGTCATTAACATCATTTCACAGGTGAGGAGAGGGAGTGACTCACAGAAGGTCACACAGCTGGCAGGCATGGGGCCTGTAGTAGAGCCAATGTGGTCCACACCAGCACTTCTGCCCCTGAATCAATCCTGCTAGGACCTACCTTTTCTTCCTTCCTTCCTTCCTTCCTTCCTTCCTTCCTTCCTTCCTTCCTTCCTTCCTTCCTTCTTCCTCCTTCCTTTGGGAGGAGTACTAGGGAAGAATTCAGGATCTTACACATGCTAAGCAAGCTCTCTACCACTGAGCTACATCCCCAACCACAGGATCTTCTCTGGCCCTGGATTAATAGCAGTTTTTTTTTTAAATCATCATCTTAACTGTCATATTGACTTATTTCTTTAAGAAATTATTGAAAAGATGTACTTTGAGAAAATGTGCTCAGAAATGAAGCTCTCTCTGTTTCCCATGCCCTCACCCCATCACCATCCACTCCCTTTAAGGGAGAGCTTAATATCAGAGTTGTCATCTAAAAACTGGACAGGCTTCACCTGGAGGGACTAGGAGGGGGAGGATGACCATTTGAAGGAGGCTGGTGCTGGGTATGGGGACACTTACCGTCCAGTCTAAGCACAATTCCTGAGGCTGGCCCTTGGTTGAGCTCCCGGAGTGTGACTCCGCTGGGGCAACAGTGGCTTCCCAGGCCTTCTCCCATCTATGTCCAAATGATTGCACTTGCTGTGATCATTCTGCCAGCTCCTCTCACTCTTCTCCATCCTGCATGAAGTTGCCAGATGAACTTCTGCACATACTGATTTCATGATGTCCCTCCATGCTCTGCCCAAAGTCAAGGTCTCTGCTCTTGGACCCCAGCTTGCTTTCCCAACCTCCCTTCCCTCTGTCCATCCAAACCTCTTCTCCACCTGGAAATCTGCAGTGTGATCTGTACCCACCTTCACAACACACCTGTTTTTATCTGAGATCCCACCTCCCTATTATCCAAGTTCTTTGTTCCCTCACTCAGTCAGCATTTATCTGTGATGACACAGCTTGGTGACAGGAAGGGGCTGGGAAGACCAGGACAGAGCAGACATTTGCTTCTGACAAGCTCTTGGTCCCTGATTGGCACCATGAGAGCCACTCCAGGCCATGCACAAAGTCTCCCTCTTCCAGGAAGCCTCTCCATGTTGCTCTATTGCTCTGAGCTCTCCCTTTGCTAAAGCCTCATGGATCCTCTTTTCTGTTCTTCTCTTTTATTCTTTATTTTATGCCTGGTACAATCTACTTTCTTTTTTTTTGCCAATATCTCTTGGATTTTAGCCCCAAGGAACAAAGCATACCGTCTTTCACTGTACCAAGTGCCTAATAATAGGAATGTGTGGTATACTGAGCCCTGATTACACAGCCCATTCACATCTGTGATTTCTCTTGCTTCCCATAACAACCCTATGGGACAGGCAGGGCAAATATGATAAGCCCCAGTTTGCAGAGTGATGAATTATTTGTTCACAGGAACACAGTTCAGAAGTGGCAGGGGAGCAGGGTGTGGTGGCACACGCTTGTAATCCCAGTACTTGGGAGGCTGAGATCTGAGAATCCAGGTTCGAGGCCAGCCTCAGCTACTTAGTGAGGCTCTCCACAACTTAGTGAAACCCTGTTTCAAAATAGAGAATAAAAAATAGGGCTGGGGGTGTAACTCAGAGGTAGAATGCCCCTGGGTTCAATCCCTAGTGCCACAAAAAAAAAAAAAAGGCAAGGTCAGCCAGGTATGGTGGCACACACCTGTAATCCCTGTACTCGGGAGGCTGAGCTAGGAGGATCAAAGTTTTGAGGCCTGTGAGCAGTTATTTAGCAAGAGCCTGTTTAAAAACAAAATAAAGGACTGGGGGGGGGTAGCTCAGAAAGAGGATGCCCCTGGGTTCAATCCCCAGAAACACACACACACACACACACACACACACACACACACACACCGAGTGGCAGGGTGAGGGGGGCGAGCTGGAGTCTTGCTATGGGTATTCCGATGGAGTCCCATCCTGTGGACGCTCCTGGGCCTGCAGTGTGTGAGGGAGGGGTCAGAGATGAGGAGTGGACAAGAGGAGGATGTTGGTTCACTTTGGACAGCAAAATCGGTGCATGGCCTGATCAGGGCTGGTTGGATAAAGGGTAGTTGTACCCCTAATTCTTCTCATCCAGGCACTCAACTCCTTCTCTTCCTCCATGAGACAGGAAAGCCAGTTGGAGTGAGGAGGTGTTGGGTCTTGGCTGGGAAAAGAGCCAAGTCTGGGGGTGGATGGCAGTGAGGACCTGCCAGGTCTCCCAGTAGAAGCATGGGCTCTTGGAAGGATCAAAGTCAAAGACATGATTCCTTATGATCCAGGCAGGAGGGAAAGCTTGAGGCCAGCCATCCCTCTTGAGGACCATGCCATTCTTCAAAGTCTTTAATGGAACTAGGGACAGTGTGTACATAAAGTGGAATCCTAGCTCTCTCTCTCTCACCCTAGCTGTTGATTTTTGGCTTTCCAATTACAGCAAAGGTGCTGGTCTGTGAACACTAGCTTGTTGGAAAGCCTGGGTGTTTGAAGCTTAGCTGTTTGAGCTACTTATGTGATATTAAAAAAAAAAAAAAACTTACCTTGCTTTAGCAAGAACAAAGTGTGTTTCTTCTGGGCATGAATCAAAAATAGTTGAACTTTTTTTTTTTTTTTTTTTTTTTTTGCTCAAGTTTAAAAATAAAAAAGTCACCTTTGGGTTGAGATCAAGAATGGAAAATTTCAGGGCATAAGAGTACTTTTTTCCCCGTCTGTTCTGCACAAGGGATGGTAAGGCATTTTAACGGAAAGTTGTACGTCAATGTTAACAGTGAGCCCCACAACACATTGCCTTCCCATAATAGGTGAGAAGTGAGGGGAAAAGAAGGCGCCCTTTTCCTGGCACATCTGAATGTGCAGAATACAGAGGATGTGTGTGTACTCAAATATAAGCAACTGATTGGAAGGCAAAGAAGGAGATGATTAAAATAAGGCTGCACCTGCTGCAAAGGTGGCCTTGTCACGTAAAGTGCAGGTCAGCGCCCCAAATGATCAATTGCTACAGCTCTGGGTGGGGTGATGACAAGCAGCTGGGAAGAACGCAGGGCCTTGGAAACTGCACTGGTGAGTGAGAGTGGAGATGGGACATGTTGGGGTTTTTATTAAAAGAGCCGAGGTGCACTTTGAAGGGCATTCTGGCGAAAGCTTTGTTTGTTTGCGGTCCCCTGATTTTCCAGCTGAATAGTATTAAGGTATGAAGATGCTGTTTTATATGTGTCAATTTTATGGTCCCTGACAATAGTTTTTTTTGGAAGTATACATTTGTGCAACAGACTGCCTTAGATGTTGATTCTAAATTTAGAAGCCACCTCCGACAGATGCTGAAATCAGTCACACAAAATTCAGGTGGTTGCTCAAGAAAAAAAAAAAAAGAAAAGAAAATTTGAATTCCCTCTAAGGCTGGCATGGTCTCTGGTGGTAATTGGGCAGATGAGCCTCTCTCTTTGGAACCCGGGTTCTCAGAGAGTGGCATATAGGCTGTAGACTGCAGACATGTGAATTATCTGTATTTATAGACAAGAATCAGTGTAGATCGAGGAAATACAAAGTGCCACCACTAAGTGCTCTAAGCTCTAACCTGGCACCTGGAACCCTGGATTTCCATCTTGATTCTGTTACTTCCTAGCTGTGAGTCCTTGGATACAATGCTTCACACAGCAGCCTTGGTTTCCTTGTTGGTATAATGAGGATATTGAATCCCAAGGTCATCTCCTGATCCTAAGCTCTGTAATTAACATATGACAAAGTTGCAACTAAGAGGTTCAGCTTTCTCATCTGGGCTGCTTATAGTGGTCAAAACTGATAATATATTGAACAACTTCTCTATCCACTAAGGTAGACATTGCCCTAAGTTCTTTGTGTCTCCCTAGCACCTTACTCCTTCCTTGAAGGCCTCTGGGCCTCCCTATGAGGCATGCAGAAAAGACATACTATCCAGAACAGCAGGGAGCCTCCAGCCTAGGCCCTCGTGTCTGTTCTGAAAGCCAGGGCCCTGCCTAACCCATTGTTAAATATGTTGACCACACCCCTCTCCCACTCCCTCTCTGGCTTATAAGTCCAGCCTCTGGGTGGAATAGTTGACACAAATGATTTTACTTTTCTGAATCTCTGTTTTTGTACCTGAAAATGGAGCTTGTCCTCAGCAGTGCAGTGCAGGTTGGTATGAGGGTGGGGTTTGAAGCCTGGAGTTCTAGCCCTGTCACTTATTATCTGCGGGACCTTGGACAAGTCATATAGTCTTTCTTGCACCTACTTTATTGACCTGATAGTAAGCCGAATCATAGATATGTAATACTAGAATAGAATAAGTACTGTAGAAGTGGTAGTTCTCTGTGTGTAACATTAATATTTGCACGTGTATCACTGGGCTTTATTATAGTTGCCCATTAGCATTCATGAGGAATTGGATCCAGTATCCCCCTCCCAATACCCAAACCTGCAGATCCTCAAGTCCCTTAAGTAAAATGGTGTAGTATTTGCATGTAGTGACAAGTACCCTCTCATATACTTTAAATCATCTCTAGATGACTTAAAACAGCTAATACAATGTAAATGCTATATAAATAGTTGATAAACTATATCATTTACAGAACAACTACAAGAAAAAGAAGTCTATACATTCAGCATGGACACAATTTTCTTCCCCAAATATTTTTAATCCTCAACTGATTGAACCCATGAATGTGGAATCCATAGTGAAGCCTGGCTATACACATTAAATGAGATAACTTCTTTGTGCTTCAGGTGAGATAAAGCATACAAAACCCCTAGAACAATGCTTGACAGCTTTCAGTGAACATTAGCTCCTTATCTAAGCTGGTCCAATTGGAAAAAAAAAAAGTAGTTATATTTTTGTATGGCTTCAGTACATGCCTCATCAAGGATTTTTGCTGTTTGTGTCTGAAAAATGGGTTTTGATACATTATCAGAAGGAGTCCTTCACCCACTGCTGTTTCTCACTAAAAACACATGCGCTTCCTCCTTTCCAGCAGGCTCAGGGTGGGGCATCTTTGGAGACAGAAGCTGGCTGCAGAGTGAAGGGGCCTTGGTTTGTTGAGGGCTATAGGACTTCAGAGAGAGTGTGAGGTGGAGTCAGGCTGACTGTGGGAATGAAGTCTGTCCTCAGGGACTCCTCGCCAGGTCAGGAGGTCAGGTGCTAAGGTCCACCCTGTTGTCTCTAGAGACCACTTGAGTGCAGCTCTTGGGGGCTGAAGAGCCAGCTAATTAGTATCCAGGAGACCTGATGCCCCCGTCCACAGCAGGGCCTCTTAGGACAGAAGTGAACACTTTAGGCTGCTTGGATCATAAGCCATCTTGTGGGGCTCCATGAGCTCTCTCCATATTGTCTTAGGTTGTCCCAAATAGACCACCATTAGACCCCACCTTTTATAGCCCAGCTTGGAGTGGTCCAAATGCCTATCACATGTTGCCAGGTGACAGGGGCTGGGCTGACCAAGGTATGGAGAGTGAGTAGCCTTCTAGGACTATAGTCTCTAAGCCAAAATAACCCATCAGGCTTTAAAAAAAAATATAGTCAGGAGCCACGTCCTCACTTTCTGCTATAGTTTGGATCTTACATGTCTCCCAGGCCCATGCATTGAAGGCTTGTTCCCTGGAGTGGTTCTTTAGGGAGGTGGTGGGCCCTTTAAGAGGTGGAGCCTAGTGGGAAGTGTTCAGGTCACTGGGGGGTATGCCTCTGAAGGGGACTGTGGTACCCCAGATCCTTTCTCTTCCCCTTTCTCTCTTTCACGTCCCAGCCTTGAGGTGTCAGGTTTTCTTCCACCACGTTGTTTGACAATGATATGCTGCCTTGCCACAGGCCGAAAGCAACAGGGCCAATTGATTATGGACTGGAAACTCTAAAACTGTGACCCAAGATAAACCTTTTCTCCTTATAAGATGATTGCCTTGGTATTTGCTACAATAACGAACAGCTGACTAACTCACTTTCCCAGTGTAGCCTTGGAACCTAAGTGTAGGCCAGTGGATTCTGAGAAAGTCGTATCAGCAGCTCTGCTCCTCAGGCATGTAGGTTATGACCACTTGAAGGATATAAAGACTCATTAGAAATCAGAATTGTTTGGGGAGCCCAACATCCAGGCAGTGGAGGCTTTGCCAGGGACTCTGTGTCAGGGTGCCTGCTCCATGCTTACGTCTAAGTGTCTGCTATTTGAGTTTATCTTGTGCCTTCTGCTGTTTTCCATCTGGAGGGACAGAGATCTTATTTAGAGTTCCAGGGCTGCTGTTTGGGCCTCTCTTGAGATGCAGCAGTATTCCCAGCTGGCAGGGGCAGCTCCTAGAGCCAAAGACTAGTATCTGTATTATCCATCACAGGCCCATCCTTTCTTCCCCTTTCACGACCTGCTGTTGAGGTCTGTGGACAAGGCCAGTTGATACCAATTTTCACGTGGGAGTCCCCATTTCCTTGAAATGAGCCAGAATCCATGGCTTCTTCTCCACTGGGACATCTGTTAGCTAAGCCCCCACTCCACCTGACTTCTCAGCATTGGGTTCAAGCTACTGAATCAAGTGCCAACAGTCCCTTTTGTTATACAGGTTTCTTGTGAAGATCAAGTAAGAGAGACAACTTGAGAAAGCTATGCAAATTATTAAGCTCAAGGTGAAAGTGCTTTATTATGATTAGTTCATATTGCTATTAGTTAGAATTTGTTAGCAGTGGCATACCCAAATGGCTTCTTTGCCTGGTGCAATCTTTCTGCAAGCCCAGTACAGTGCTTGCTTAGGAAATTGCATACAGAGGGGAAAGAATTACTTCCCAAGTAGTCTGAATTTCTTAGCTTGCCCAGACAGCTTGAGAAATTTTGCACACATGGGAGAAGGGGAGGGGACTCATAAGCATCCATCCTATTCTTTTTTATTTAATTTTATTTTTTTTAATTGGTGCATTGTAATCATACATCTCTTTTAGGTACAAGCTGGTAAAGGCATACATGCACACATTTCTCATTTAACTCTTCCCCAATTCCCGCCCCACTCCCTCACCCTCCCTCCTTCTCAAGTTCAGTTTACTGATTGACTTTGATATGTTCGTGAAAGTACATCATGTGCATTAGGGTGTCCCCCCTCCCCCCATCACCTTCCGTTAAGTCAAATTCTTTGCTCACCTAAGGTTTCTCCTTTTTCATCTGGAGTCCCTCTTATGTCCCATTTTCTCCCTAGCTTCCACATTTTCTATACCCCCTGATCAATCTCTGGAAACTGAAGAGAATGAGAGTTATATTCTCTGTTACTATCCAAGAGTCTCCCATGTGAACTGTTTAAATGGCATTGAACTGCACGCTTGCCTTGTAAACCCAGTTGGGTTAATATTATAGACCTGTATCTGTCGCCTCTGGCTGCTGGTGTTGGTATCGTCCACACATCCTTCATGCCCAGCGCACACTCCATGTGGGAGACACTTATACCCTCCAGTTGGGAGAATGCCCATCACTCATGAACCCAACTTTGGAGGGCTAATTGTGGGCCTTGATTCATAGTGTTCCTGAAAGGTTTGGGGCGAGATTAAACTGCCTTTTGACAGTGACTGACAGCTTTCAAGATTGAAATAATGAGGCCGGAGCCCCTGGTTCCTGGCAAACCACTCTGGAGGTAATTTCCTTGCGTAGCTCTCCCTACCTTTCAGAAACCTGCCTCTTGTGCTACTCTGCACTCAGTGGATGTCACATCAATCTCTTGCTCTTTGGCCAGAATTAATTGCCAGTATTATCTGAAGGAGTTATTTATATTAGTCTCAAACCAACCAGCTGCTGCAGCAGGAGGACCATCAGTCATAACGCATGCGCTCTTGCTCAGTGATTCCCATGCTTGGCCTTGGCAGGGGCCATAGGAGCTGGGTGTGTGGATCAGGGTTGGATGTGCCTGTGATTGATGGGCTGGAGGCTGGAGCTGGAGCAGTGCCCCAGGATTGCACTTCTCTAGGGTGCTTTTGGCTGAGGTCTGCACCATTGTGGCGTGCTGGGTGTTTAGGGAAGATAGATTTGGGCTTAAGCCCTAGAGTTGGGCTTAAGGCGCTTGGTTGAAGTGTGCTCATGACCCAGGATGGGTGCTCATCTAGATCCTCAGTGCTAGATGGGTTGGGCCCATATCTCCAGGGGCCTGGCTTCCACTCCAGGTGGCATGATTGTGGCTTTGAGACGAGGGAGGAGTGGAGGCTCCGCCTTGTTGTATCACTCTCTTCATCTTCATTTCCACAGAGAGCACTTCAGAGGACAGTCGGTCCCTGCCAGTCACTTTGAGAACTGTAGTTTTATCTTTAAAGAGGGAGAATCAGGCTCAGAGAGGTTGGGTGACTTGCCCAAAGTTCTCTGATAGTGGGTGGCCAAAGGCCTGCAATCTGCTGCCAAAGCCCGAGCTCTCTGGCCTCCCTGAATGTCAACTCTGGAGGTTCTTGCCCATTTCTCGTTGAAAGGAGCTTAGAATGCTTTTGGAAAACTGTGTTTTGGTGTTGCTCCTTGAGAGAGTGTTAATGTTTGTCTAAGTTAATTCTCAGGTAGTGATGAGGAAGGATGTAATTGTTCATCAGGATTTACTGAACTGATTATGGCACAGAACGAGAGGCCCCAAAACACAGCTAGGATTCCTGTCCTTCCCAGCACTAACTCATCTTTAGCTGCCACTCCTGTGGGGCCCACGCGTGAGCACGAGTGGGGAGCTGAGTTTGGGTCTCTGTACTGTTCCCTTTTCACCTGTTTAGTTTAACCTCCAAAGTATTATACCACTTTCTCTGTGCCAAGTGGAAAATGTTTTTACATTGCTTCAGACATCATTCTCCATCCTAGAGTGTGGCTGGGATGTTGGAACACTTCAAAACTTACTCAACACGGGACTTGATTAACGCTATGACAAGCTCTCATATTTTTTTTTTTCTAAATTGACTGAACTAAGAAAACAGTTGTACAACTGTTTTATTTATCATTTATTTTTTTGCGGTATTGGGGATTGAATTCAGGGGCATTCTACCTTCGAGCTACACCCCCAGCCCTATTTTTTTTAAATTCTTTTTATTTTGAAACCGAGTCTCACTAAGTTGTGGAGTGCCTCACTAGGTAGCTGAGGCTGGCTGCAAACCCGGATCCTCCGGTCTCAGCTTCCCGAAAGCTGGGATTACAAGCGCGTGCCACCACGCCCGGCTTGTACAACTGTTTTAAAAGTTCAGTTCAGAAAGACAAGCTTGAAAAAGATGACACTGACATGCCATTTTAGTAAATAATCGTTCTTTTTTTTCCTTTTAGAAGGATGGTTGACGGCTTATTGATTCTAATTTTCAGGTTATTTTCCAAAGATCTATATTTCTGGCTTTCTACCCTAACCCATAGGGTCTACACTCTTGGATATTCATGTCTTATAATAGCCAGGGATGATCTTGATCTATTAAGTTTTATTTGGGATCGCATCAAGTCCCCAAGAACTCTACAGGACCTTGTGACTTTGTCATGTGGCTTGTGAGGAAGGGCCCAGCCGGTCCTTTCCCTGAAGTAGATCAATCACATGCCACTGTTTCTCTGTTCTCCCAACTGCCCTGGTCACCTCTCCAGTACAAATTTCTTCCTCTTCCTTAAGTCCAGACTGGACAGGGGGATTCTCCATGGGATCTATTTTCCTGTGGTGTAGACCCATGTACATGTTTGTGTATGTGTTCTGGAGGAAGACTTGCTGAGAGAAGAGGTAGTGCATTGTGAGGATAGTCAAAACATGGCAACTGTTGTATGAAAAATAACCAAGCATGTCCTTGGAGACGCCATATTGTCTTGTGTAAAAGTGCCCTGGCCAGGTGCCACTTTTGTTCTGAGTTGATACATAAACTGAACTGAGTTTGATATATAAACTGAACTGAGACAGTCCAGTGTGTGGAAGCCCCTCATAGATATACCATGCATAAACCTTCATGGAAAGTTCACATGTACTCAGTCAGCCACCACTGGGTATGTAGAGGCAGAGTCCTCTTGTGTTCAGCCTGCCATAGCTGGAATAAAGGCACCCCCGCCCCTTCAGGGCCTTGCTGCTTTTTTTGATGGATCAGGTTGAATACACAACTTCTCAGCCTTGGTCGGTTACACAACAGTATAGAGACTAAGTTCTTAGTGAGTGGTTTTTCTTGGAGGACAACTCCTTTTCATATGATGGAAGCTAGGAAGATGTGTGTCAACCCAACACATGCCACTGTGTGATCAATTGGCCATTCCTCCACTGTCTTGCTTAATATTTTCCACCTCCCCTAAGACTTTTAGGAGTTGCCCAGTCCACGTGGCTGTGCTATCATGGTTGACCCTGTGCCACGGCAGTGGTCAGGCTCTTTCACAGGCAAAAGAGTCTCTGGAGCTGGCAGCCTTCTGGGAGTAGGAGACCTTGAGAGGCATGTGGGCTCCTCAGCTAGAGGAAAGGGCTTTTTTGGACTCTTTCTTGAGTTTCTTCATTTCCAAATTGCAAAAGAGAGTCCTGTGCAGTCCTGGATCCCTATCAGAGAATGCTTATTACTGTGTAGTCAGGGGTCATCCTCAGGGAGCCTTGGATGGGATGGTTTATCTGCCCTGTGGTACAACCTGGACCTTCAGAGGGTAAGAAACAGAAGACCTGTCCCTGGCTGTGAAAAATCTGGCCTTGGCTGTGTCCTGAGGAATTTGTTTGGCCTGCTTTGAAGAGCTTGTGTTGCACTGTGGAGGAAACCTGTGGGCTCCTTCTTCCATTAACTGTTGGCAGTGAGTTGGTAGTTCCTAATCACCTATTGGATCAACAACAACAACAACAACAACAACAAACTGATCTCCATGTAGACCTTCAAAATTGGATTATCTAGGAATGGAATATGAAATCTATATTATTTAAACTAGTTCTACAAGGAGTTCCAGTACTCCTCCAGGCTTGAGAACCACCACTGGCCTCTACTAACTCACGAGGCAGTAGAAGGAGGCAGGAGGAGGGGAAGATGGCCTTCTGTCCCTTTGGTCATTTTGACCTCAGCTTCCGGCTATGCCAGGCTGGAAACAGCCTTCTTCTGTCATTGACCCCTAGGGGAAGGGTCAGCAGGATGCTCTGTTCCTGATGGGCATTACCTAGAAATAGCCCTGAGGTAGCAGCCCTTTTCTGGAGGGGATGCCCCTGGGATGTAACAGGTGGGCTCACTGCTGAATAATTCAGCAGCCTCCCCTGGGCCTCAGCAGTGCCGGCCCTGGTGAGGTGTGTATTATGGGTGAGCAGCCTGGTTCGCAGGTGCAGGTTTGCCTGGTAACTACGGCAGGAGGCTGGTGTACTTCCTGGGCCAGTGTGCACTCTGGGCCTGGCAGTGGAGTGTGTTCATTTCACCCAGGAGTGCCAGTGCTGCCCTGTTCCTGGCCATCTGGTCTCCCAAGCGCTGCTTTTCTTCCTGTAGTCGGAGAGGAGGCTTTGCCCAAGCTGAAGAGCTGTTTATCCATGAAGGCCAATTCAGGAGCATTTACAATATGGATGGGCTGCTTTTTTAAAAATGTAAAACAAAAATAGTCCCAAGGAGGGGAAAAGAATCAAGCCAAAGCAGGATTTAGATTTCCGATTTCACGCAATCAAAGAATGGTATTGAGAAAACTGGCTGCACTGTTTCATCACCAGAGCTGTTAATTTCTGTGCTCTTTGGAGGTGGCAATGTAGAGGTCACTTTCTACCTTTTGCATTGTGAATGAGATCATGGGCTACATCAGGAATCCAGGCCATAGGGGTCCCCAGGTCTGGGGTGTTCATATATTAAGAGAAAAGCATAAATGCCATGGTGAAGGCAAGAAAAACAGAACTTCGGCCTCTGGAGTGTTAAGTCCAGTACTTGAAATTCCATGTACAAAAGGGGAGCAAAGGTCGGGGTGCACACACAGATGGGGCGCCGGATGGATGTCCTCTTGATGGATGTCGCCTCCCTGAGAGTTTATGATTGCTGCAACCGAGGTGGTACAAAGTGCCTGGCGTCTATGAAGTCTCTTAGTCCTCCCCATGACCACATGTACATGCACAGCTGCTCCTATTTTCAGATGAGCAAAGAGACTCAGAGAATGAAAGAACCTTATTAAAGTCACATCACTGGACCAGGTTTATAGCACAGGCCAGTGATCCCAGTTACTTGGGAGGCTGAGGCAGGAGGATCACAGATTCAAGGCCAGCCTGGGCAACTCAGTGAGACCCTGTCTGAAAATAAAAATAAAGGTCTAGGGATGTAGCTTGGGGACAGAGTGCTTGTCTGGCACATACAAGGTCCTGGGTTTGATCCCCAGCAACACACACACACACACACACACACACACACACACACACACACCAGCAACACACACAGACACACACACCAGCAACACACACACACACTCTAAATAAATAAATAAATTAATTAATTAATTAATAAGTGAATTAATTCACATAGCTAGGAAATGGATGAGTTAGGATTCCAACCCAGGAATGGCGGGCATTCTCCATAGCCTACAGGTTTAACCCCAGAACTGTGCTGTCTCTTTCAGAAGCAGGTAAGTCGTCTAGGCTGCTTCCGCCCCTTGATGCCTCCAGCATGCTTTCCTGCCTCCTTGTGCTGGCAGCGCTGGCCCCCACTTGTAGAGCTTCCTCCATCTTTTGCCTCACCATCAAGCTTCCTAGTCTTCTGCATTCCGGTCCTTCCTGTACCCCTCCAAGTTTCAAAAATGCCTGGAAATTGCAGATTTGTCCATGGAGTTCTCCCTATTGTAGCTCTGTTGCTAAAGTCTGATCTCCTTCTTGCCACTGTGGCTGTCCAGTGGGGCTGGGCTGTGTAGACATCTGTAAGCGTAGAATCAGGGTGTCCCCTCTATGGGAACTGACTTCTCAGAGCCATTGTGGATCTTCTGGATATGCCTCTGCTGCCTGGGTGGCAGCTGGAGCACACGTACCATGCCGGCTGATTTTGGACTCCCTCTGTACTCCACACATGTGATGCTGGTAGAAAGAAGACCTTTCCTGATGAATCATGGCTGCAGCATCAGAAGAACCCTGCCTGAAATCTCCAAGCATCATCAGGCTCACCAGAGATGTTTAAGGGTGCATTTTGACTGCATTCTACCTGACACTGAGCAGGACCAATTAAACTGCAAACAGTTCCTGGCCCCTTGGAGGGCTGGCCTCAGGTTGGAGGTTGATGATATGTTAATGGAAAAAGCAAGCCTCATGGGACTCTGGGACTTGGAATCCAGTCTGTTTCTCTTTATGAGGATCTCAGTTTTTCCATCTGTAAAATGAGTCCACTACAAACTTGGAGCTTGTAAGAATTTCCTATTGGATATACATTTTTTCCAGGGAGTATTTTCCTATCAGGACTCAGGGAAATGACGGTGGATGGATTTGAATTTGGATACACAAAAGTCTTTACAAGCAGCTAAGAATAAAGGTGAATGAGACTTTCCTGTGTCCCTCCCCTCAAGATGTAGGCACATAATCCAAAGTCACTGCTCTGTGCACGGCATTTAATTAATAAACATGTGCAGGCTTTCCTGTCACTTTATGATATATGTGCTTGGTTTTATATAAAAACAGTGTTCTTTTCATACCTTTGAATCAGTTTTATACTCCATTATGTTCCAGTATGTCATCCGAGTGGCTTTGTATACTCCCAACACCAAAATTTTGGTTGGAGTCTTAGATCTAGGAGGTAAAGTTTGGGGCAGTGCAGGGTTCGGGGTCTCACTTAGATTTGGGGGCACATGAACTGCTTTTTCTGAATTTCTGAGGATCTTATTTTCATACTGTTTCTAGCATCTTTCCTCCATGGACTTAATAATATGTCAGAATCTTGCCTTAAAAACATCTCACTTCTTCAAGTGTGTTCTGAGGAAGTACACACAGCCTGTTTTTGCCCAGACATGGCCAGCCAGTTCCCTAGGGAGAGAGGCATGCTGGAGTCTGAGAGACTTGCTCGGGAATATTTTCTGAGGCCTCTTCCAGCTCTTATGTTCTGTGAGTTCATGAGAGGTCACAGAGCTGAGACAGGCACATTGATGACCATGTAGATGGCAGAGTGGTCTGCTAATCCAAGAGACAAAAGAGAAGGTAAGTCAGGAGAAGCCATGTGGAATCCTAGAGGGAGGGCCAGAGCCCCAGGGACTTCTTGCTTCTAGCTGTTGAAGGAAGATGGCCAGACTGTCTTGGCACCTCCTGGGAACAAGTGCAGGAAAGTCGACACTGCAGATGCTGGGAGACAGGCAGCCCGAGCCAGAGCCAAGATCAGATGGGGGCCTGATCTTGGGGAAGGATGATCTGATCTGGCCTCGCAGTGGGGCCAGACCTCTTCTTCTCCAACCCTTTACCCTCCCAACCCAATGTACCAGGACTTCCCTAAGAGGCGGCTTCTGTCTCTTTCTTCCTCTTCTTTCTCCTCTACCCTGGCTCTGGTGGCAGCTGGACCAGGCAGGAGCATCCTTGCCAAGCTTGGGAGAGTCTCCAGTGTGGCTGGGGCAGGGTCCCTGGCCAGCACCTGAGTCTTACACCTTTCCTCTGTACTTTGGCACCCTCTCTGCCCTCTGAGCACCCTCCCCTTCTAAAAGGGAAGCTGTGACTCCCCGAATAAGCTGGCACTTGTGCCCCCCAGCATTGGCAATGGGGGAAAATGCTCCCTGAGATAAAAAGGGAACTGGGGTGTCCCTGACTATCCAGTTTTACCCTCCTTTGGGGAATTTCTCACTTAACAGTGCTACTGCCAAGACATTAGTTTTAAGGTGGTACCATTTTTTATTGAACCACAGAAATCTAATCTGGAATCTGAACCTCTATGGTGTGAGCTTTTCCAGTCTTTCCCTAATGCTTTATGTTGTGTTGGAAATCTGTTTGGGATATTTAAACCGAGCTTTGCTGAAAACGTGGGGATAGCAAAAGGGAAGTAAACAGAGGGTCTATCAGTCAGCTTTGGACACTGTAATAAAATACTTGACACAGGCTACTCATGAAGTAAAGAGTTGATTTTGGCTCATGGTTCTGGAGACTCAGGTCCAAGATTGGGGTTGGGACTCTGGTGAGAGCAGCATATGCTGGTGGGAGCACAGAGTGAGTGCCCACACTCTGAACCAGGAAGCAGAGAGAAGCATAACCCCAGAAGTCCAAGGACTTCCCATGAGACCCTACCTTTTAAAAGTCCACAGGACCTTCTAGTGGCGCCACCCCGGGCACCACAGCAGAGGATAACAGAGCCAGGTCCCTGCCTTCTGGTGCATACTGTGTCCTTCTCAGTCCACAGACCCTGCCAGCACCCTTGTTTCTGGCTGACTTCATGGGCTGGTGTCATTCCTTTCTGCAGCTACAGCTAGAAAGATATCTGCCCTCCTGCCAATCCCCAGCAAGGAGAGTGAGGCCCAGATTTGAGGCCAAATTCCTTCTAAGGTATTTAAGTCCTGTCCAGGATGACTGAAAAAAGAAGGAAAGCTTCCTGTCCCCACCCAGGGAGACTTGCTCTTGGCCTGGAGGCCTGTGACTTTACTCCTCAAGATAATGAGGGATGAATTTAATACACTAGGTTCAACATCTCTAGTCAGTATAGGAGATATGATAAGAGTGGGCAGGATACCTACAGCTTCTCTTCTCAGGAGAGGCAGGATAGCATAGTGGTTAGATAGGTGTGTCCTGCTGTCAGACTGCCTCAGCTTCAGCTTTTATTGGTTGTGTAATCCTGGGGATGTAGCTTCGCTGCTCTGGCTCTTGCCTCCATGTTCTTCAAGTGTGCATGTGTACAATACCTGCCTCAGTGCTGGGGCCGTTGGTATTGGTCAAGTTCATTATATAA
Organism: Graphiurus murinus; assembly: GCA_004027655.1. Lineage (NCBI taxonomy): Eukaryota > Metazoa > Chordata > Mammalia > Rodentia > Gliridae > Graphiurus > Graphiurus murinus. The sequence continues at coordinate 38,826 of PVLC010012003.1, forward strand.
GGCATTTAGGTTGGTTGCTAGTTCATGTTTTTCATCAGCGATTGAGTCCCAGGAGGCTGCCATGTGTGCACCTCATCCATTAACGGCCCTGAGTAGAAGACAGTATCACCCTCCATGACACCAATGCCGCATACCATGATTCTTTAGCACCCTCATACATGCCTGCCTTATTAGGTTCCATTCCAGCTCCCTCCAGAGGATAAGCTCCATGAGACAGGGAATTTGCCCTTCTTCTTGGCTACGATATCCTGAGAGCCCAGCACAATGTCTGGCCCATAGCAGATGCTCAGATTACTTGTTGAATGACTGACTGTGCTCTGTGTGCTAGACATAGCACAAAGTATTAACCCATTTGGCAGAAGAAAACAACCAAGGCCCAGAGATATGACATGATTTTCCTAAGGTTGTACAAGGGGTCAGAAGCAGAGCTGGTATGACAGCCCCCATCCTCCAAGTCCTAGTCCAGGCTTCTGCCTCACCATTTGGCTGGAGCAGAGGCTAAAAGCTGCCTCCAACACACCTGCTACCTCCGTGAGTCTTCGTGGGCCTCCCTGTGTGAACTTATGCACGTGCATGCCAGGGGTCCAAGTCTCTGAAGTTGGCAGAGCAGTGTCATCTGCTGCATGGAACCCTGCCAAGGGGCAGATTTGGGGGAGGCTTCTTTCTGCCCTCTGAACCAAGTGGAGAGGGAACAAATGACCACCTGTCCTCCTGAAGCAGGTATTGCCCACTGGGGCTTCAAGATGCCAGGTGTGGATGCAGGTGAGGCTTAACTTTGTCTGGGGCTGGAAGAGACCTCTGTGGCCCATTTTTTCCCCATCCAGTTCCTCTGTACAAAACTGTACCAAGTATATTCTAGATATATGATTCACTCTTAAAAGGCCCAAGAAATAGGCCTAACCACTTTTATAAGTTTTTTTTAATAAACCAGAGGTCAGCAATTTCTCTCTCTCTTCCTTCCTTCCTTCCTTCCTTCCTTCCTTCCTTCCTTCCTTCCTTCCTTCTTTCCTCCCTCCCTCCCTCCCTTCTTCCTTCCTTCCTTTTCTTTCTTTCTTTCTCTCTCTCTCTCTCTCTCTCTCTCTCTCTCTCTCATATAAAAGGTTAGATAACAAATATTTTAGGCTCCATGGGTCATTCTACTCAACCATGCCTTTGTGGCATGAAATTGGCCAGAGACAATACAGAACAGGCGAGCATGGCTGTATACTAATAAAACATTATTTACACAAATGGATAGAGAGCTTGTTTTGGCCCACAGGCTGTTGAATTACTGACTCTTGTTTTAAATAATTGACTCCAGGGCAGCCCATTTCCTTTGCTCTTGCTGATCATGGGTAGTGCTTGAGTCAGATAATCCAAGGGAAAGGCAGTTCCATGTTGACTTCTGCCCATGGCCTCTGCTTCAAAGCATGCTCACTCAGGAGAAGCTATGGAAGGTTCTGAGAACATGGGCCTTCTATGTAAAAGGATTACTGTGCATGGAAAGGTTGGCTTTCACCCCATATTCCAGATCTGGAAAGGCTTCACATAGGTGGACCTGGTGGGAGGTCCTGTCTTGGGTGAGGCTGCATTACTATAAATGTTCAGGCACTCGGATTCTTGGCTCTGTATCCTTCCTTGCCTTCCTACAGCCAAGAAAAACTAAAGGCAAGGGCTGCCTGATGTGAGGCATAATATTTAAGGTTTAGCGGGTAGGGTGAAATACAATTGACCAGTTCTGTTCATTCAGCCAAGCCCACACGGCTTCTTAATTTGTGGAAAGGATTGCAGGCTTGTGGGGAAGCCATGGCACTCTTCAGTAGTGTGGGGGTAAATGCCTGGATCCTAGGAAGTACCAGCTTCTGAGAGGGAGATTTGGCATGAGTTTTTCAGCTCATCTTTGCACAAGAATATACATAAGTATGTATGTATGTATTTGTGGTACTCGGGATTAAACTCAGGGGCATTATACCTCTGAGCTACACCCCAAATCCTATTTTTTATTATTTTGAAAAAGGGTCTCACTAAGTTGTGGAGGACCTTACTAAGTAGCTGAGGCTGTCCTCAAACCTGTGGTCCTCCTGTCTCAGCCTATGCTGGGATTACAAGCATGCACCACCACACCTGGCCTGCACAAGAACATTTGATAGCAATGTGAGCACTGTCAGCTCAACTAATTTCCTCCCTCCCTTCCTCAAACCCAGGGCTTCAGGCATGCTAGGCAAGCACTCTACCACTGAGTCACATTCCTAACCCTAGCAATCTTCATTTTACTTTTTTTTGTACTGGAGTTGGAACCCAGGGGCATTCTATCTCTGAGCTACACCCCTAGCCCTTTTTATTTTTTGTTTTGAGACATGATCTCCCTAAGTTGCTGAGGGTCTCGCTAATTGCTGAGGCTGGCCTTGAACCTGCAATCCTGTCTCAGTTTTCCAAGTACTAGGATTACAGGTGTGTACCACCACATCAGTCTAGCATCTTTCACTTTGACACAGGAGCATTTTTCCTCTGACTTGATGGAGTATCCAAGCTGGGCTGGGTTCCTGTGTTGAGTTATTCTTCAGAAGAAACGTTCAGCATGGTAGAAAGATCATGGTTTCTGGAACTAGATTTGTGTCTTGGCCATATGTAGCTACTTGTAATGGCCCTCAGACAAGTTCTGTAACCTCTCTGAGCCTCGGCCTCACCTGCATGAAGAGATAGGGTCTTCCTTGGGCGAAGGTTGGTCACAAAGCATGGAGCATGGTGCATGATCTGTAGTAGGGGTCTACACAGGAAAAGGAAAGTTTAGTTGCTAATACCCAGGTATGCTTCACCATCTTTGGGCTTGTCTGTTTTAAAATTGACAGGGCTGAGAGTCAACTGTCCCTTCCCTTCCCCTTGGAGACATTCAGCCAGTGTGGGACTTAGGCAGCACCTGGGGAAGGGGCACATGCCTGAGGATTCCCGGGGAATCATCTCAGGCAAGCTTCTCCAGAAGAATGGACAGCAGTGGCCAGGGACTCTGGGTATCCCAGGCTGCTTGCTTTGAAGGGCTTGCCTTACACTGGGGTTTTAGTAGATTCTCCAAGGATGCTTCTAGCATGTTCCTGTGTCCCTATGGGGTGCTGTGCATGCCCTCCGTTTCTTGGCCAGATCTTTCTGAGGGTTCTCAACCCAGCTGGGGTGGGGGGCTTGCACACTTTGAGCCAGCAAGCTGGGAATTCAGTGGAGGAGGGAGGTCTTGAAGACATAGAGAGAGGACAGGAGGAGGAGGAAGAGGAGGAAGGGGGAGGATGTTGAGATAGCTGTCTCACTTGTGCAGATAGTGTGTGATCACAGCCAGCTCCACGCAGACTTTCCTCCAAATGAGAGGGGAGTGAGAAAATGTAATTTTAGTATCTGGCTTTTGACTAACTCCCTATAGAGATTCCTTCTGGGCTGTGGTGTTGGGTGTCTCCCCTCCCCTTCAAGGGACAACCGGTCTGGGGTGAGTGGGTTCTGGTGGTGCCTAGGGGGCTGGGGGCTTAGATTTCAGAACATCAAAGAGGTGTCATCAAGGACACTGCAGGGAGATTTACAGACAGGGTGTCAAGGTCAGTGGCCTGACTCAGCTTGGCTGAGCTATATTGGGTCTCTGTTCTTGCGCTGAGGTCTGCTCTCCCAGGCGTGAGGCCATGGTTTCCAGGCCCTGGTCCATGATTCCACTGCCAACACAGGTGTGCATGCTGGTGGAGGCTGCAGACCTCTGTGCAGAACCAAGCAGCACAGTATTTCCTTGGAATCGGGGTTCTGCTGGGAAGCTTGTGGCCCTGGGAGAATGTTCCAGGTGAGGTCCTAGGGCCCCATGCCCTGCTGCCTGTGAGTCATGGGGGTAAGTGCTAGGCAGGATACCCTACTGGTTGGCCAGGCTGATGCATCTGTGTGCGAAAATCAGACTCTGGAGATTAGAAACCTCAGAAAGCCCCAGCCTCCTGCCCTGCAGCCCCACCCAGCCCAAGAGTACTCAGTGAGCTGGGAGCTATCTGTAGGATTCACACTTGATGGAAAATCTACTTAACATTTTTATCCTACTTTCCCTCCCCACACTGTCAGTCAGTAAGTGTTAGGGGAGTAAAAACTCATTTAAATATGAGTCCATGAAAAAATATCATTAGGAAGATAAATTGAAAAATGCATATGATATACTTCTGTGCCAGATATAAATTACTTTATCCACACCACTGCATCCATCCATTAACCCAGAGAGTTGGGACTTATCTGTGGTATGAAACCCTCTTAGGAGGTTTTCCCAAGGACCCAACTATTAGTGACTCCTTAAAAGCAGAACTTAAAGGGTAGTATATAGAGAAGCACATATTGGAAACTTCATGATTCCATCTGAATTAATCACTCAGTGGCTTCATTGTGAATCAGAACAAAATGTAACCTCCTTTTGGTACTTTTTGCACCTGTTGTGGGGTCAGCTGGAGAGGAAGGAGACTGGGCAGATGAGGGTAATGTGATTTCTGTCTTTCCATATTAGAAGAAAATGTCATATGGAAGTGGGTATATTCCCAGAAAGCAGAGTGGGTGCCTTGGATGAGAGTTAGAGAAATAAGAATTTTGACTCAATACAATGCATCACTTTCTGGCAAAGCATTTTGGTTAAAAACATGGGCTTTGGGTTCAACCAGAATGTGAGTTGAAGCCCAGATCTGCCACCTGCTAGCTGGGTGACCTCTGGAAAATTCATTTCTCTGGGTGTCAGTCTGTTGCATAGTAAAATTTATGCTTAGCTTGTAGTTAGGGCAACTCCATAAAAGGGAGGTATCACTACTGGGAGATAGAGTAGCAAGAAAATGCCTAGTACTGTAAAGTTGAAGCTGCCCTGAGGTGGGGTGGGACGTTGAGGGTAGTGAGCATTTCAACATCACTGGGGATTTGGCCACAGATTGGTGGATGCTACTTAGGAGTGTTGCATGGAGATTCCTGGTCCAGATTCAGGAATCAGATTCCTGGGCTAAATTCAATGATCCTCAAACTTAGTTGTGACCATCTCAACCATTTAAGGATTTTTCCTCTTTAAAACAATGACAAATTTAAAAAAAATATATATTCACTACAAGTAATTCAAGCAAAAGTAAAGTTAAGGGGAGAACTTTAAAAAATTACTCAGCATCTCACCACCTAGAAATAACCATCATGAACAGTGGGAGAAAAAAATCACTTAAGACTCTTTTTATGGTCCTTACATAACACACACACACACACACACACACACACACACACACACACACGTACATATCTGGAAGAATGCATAGATCAGAGACTGATGTAAATTATTTTAGAATAATGGGGTTATATTTTATATACCAGTTTTAACAAAGAGTATTAACTTTGCTTAACTTTCTTTTTGAGTCTTTAAAACATTTTTCTTCAAAATGAATTAATCAACCATTTAAAAAATACATGTGTGTTGTGAAAAATTCAAATAATACAAAAATTCAAAAATGAATAGAATTATTGAAAGAAACCCTCTTACCAGTGGTAATTCTATTTTGTACAGATTAAAGACTATTAAGATTTTAGTGTCTAACCTTCTGGAATTTCTGTACTTTCATCTATGCACAAATATGACTCGAAATGCATAAATGGGGTCCTTGCTGTTGTTCTTCTGCCATTTCCTGTGGGCACCTTTCTATGTCACAGATGCATATTGAAGTTGTACATATGCCTCAGTGCATATAGAACGTTTAATTTTCTGTGTAGCTTTCCATTGTATGTCTAAGAGGAAATGAGTGTATCTGAAGGACATTCTGAAATCTGGAGAAATATTTCCCCATTGAAACAGATCTTTTCTAAAAGATTTCACTAAGGTTATGAAAATGTTAAGGAGGTGAAGTCATTATTTTCTGTTAATAACTAATTTCAATTTTAGACTTTGGAGTCCATGCTATAAAAGATGAAGAAATTAGCAATCACAGACTTCCTCCTGCCTCCTACCTTCTCCCCCATTTTAGTAATGGCATTGCTTTTACATTGTTAAGATTGATAATATCTAGCAAGTCCCAATCTAGTAAGTCCCAGAGTAGTTTTCCTTTTGTGGGAATTCAATTTCTAATTATAGTCGTTCTGTTTCCAATTTATTCAGCAATCTGATATGGTGCTGTTTTGGTCTTTGTTTTCTTTGACCTACAGTCTCTAAGTTTTTTCTTGCTTTATTGAATATATGTTCTTATTAATTTCACATATACCAATAAACATTTGGGGGAAATGGCCTGTTTTTCTTGGACTCTTTTTTTTTTTTTTTTTTTTTTTTAAGAAACGGTCATTTATCTTCTCTGTTCCAGGTTCCTTTTTTTCCTCCTGTAATATGTATTCCTTAGTCCTATGATATTTTTTATCTTGTTCACACTTTATTCAAGTAGCTCTGTCCTAATCCTTCTTTTTTTTTTTATTTCTTTTTTTAATTTTTTAGCATGGAATTTTATACATTTCTTGGGTACAACAGGGTTAATTACACATTTTTGTTGGGTACAAACTAGTACAGGTAAAGACTTCCATGCACATATTTCTCATTAACCCTTCCCCAATTCCCACCCACCCTCCCCCTATCTCCTGGTCAGTTTAGTGATTGACTTTGATGTGATCTTATAAGTACATCATGCTCATTAGGGTGTCCCCCCCTCCTCCGTTACCTTCCATTAAGTCAAATTTTTGTTCACCTAAGAATTCTCCTTCACCTGGAGTCCCTCTTA
>PVLC010012004.1:0-45547 GCA_004027655.1 Graphiurus murinus
AATGGGTGAGGACAGCCTAAACAACTTAGACTCTCAGCAATCTAGCAATATCCTGTTGCAAAATTTTTAAAAAGCCGGGCGTAAAGCCGGGCGTGGTGGCGCACGCTTGTAATCCCAGCATTTGGGAAACTGAGACCGGAGGATCCGGGTTCGAGGCCATCCTCAGCTACCTAGTGAGGCACTCCGCAAATTAGTGAGACCCTGTTTCAAAATAAAGAATAAGAAATAGGGCTGGGGGTGTAGCTCGAAGGTAGAATGCCCCCGAGTTCAATCCCCAGTACCGCAAAAAAAAAAAAAAAAAAAAAAAAAGAACTAAAATCAGGCTGGGGGTGTAGCTCGGAGGTAGAATGCCCCTGGGTTCAATCCCCAGTACCCACCTCCCCCACAAACACACACACACAAAAGCCGTGTGGTGGCGCACGCTTGTAATTACAGTACTTGGGAGGCTGAGATAAGAGGATCACAGGTTTGAGGACAGCCTCAGCAAGTAGTGAGACTCTCATCAACCTAATGAGACCCTGTTTCCAAATAAGAAAAAAAGTCGGGCTAGGAGTGTAGCTCGAAATTAGAATGTCTCTGGGTTCAATCCCAGTACCACAAAATAAATAAATAATAAATAGATAGATAGATAGATAAAAAATAAAAATAAAATGGGGTTAGGAGTGTGGATCAGAGGTAGAATGCCGGAGTTCAATTTCCAGTATCACCACCACCACCAGCAGAAGGAAAAATACACACACACACACACACACACATACATTCTGTTCTTCTTCTTCTTTTTTTTTTTTTTTTGCAGTACTGGGGATTGAACTCAGGGGCATTCTACCTCCGAGCTATACCCCCAGCCCTATTTTTTATTCTTTATTTTGAAACCGGGTCTCACTAAGTTGCGGAGTGCCTCACTAGGTAGCTGAGGCTGGCCTCGAACCCGGATCCTCCAGTTTCAGCCTCCCGAATGCTGGGATTACAAGCGTGCACCACCACGCCCGGCTATTTATTCTTTATTTTGAAACCGAGTCTCACTAAGTTGCGGAGTGCCTCACTAGGTAGCTGAGGCTGGCCTCGAACCCAGATCCTCCGGTCTCAGCCTCCCAAATGCTGGGATTACAAGCGTGCGCCACCACGCCTGGCTGAACCCACGTGCATTCTACCTCCCAGTTCAGTAGCTATCTTTAGAAAACAAGCATTCCCTGGAATTCTATTGTTAAGCTACACCCTCAGCCCTTTTTACTTTGAATCAGGATCTCACTAAATTGCTGAGGCCTGCCTTGAGCCTGCAATCCTCTGTCTCAGCCTCCCAAGTACTGGGATTGCAGGTGTTCACCACTGCACCTGCTCAGGCTCACCTTTTAGAATAGGTCTCTCTAGCTGGGCGGAGTGGCACATGCCTGTAATCGAAGTGCTTGGGAGGTTGAGATAGGAGGATCACAGGTTCAAAGTCAGACTCACCAAGTAGTGAGATTCTCATCCACCTAGCAAGACCCTGTTTCAAATTAAGAAATAAAACATATGGCTGGGAGTGTAGCTTGAAGGTAGAATGCCCCTGGGTTCAATCCCCAGTACTGCCAAAAAAAAAAAAAAAAAAAAGAATAAAAATTAGGGCTGAGGATGTAGCTCGGAAGCAGATTGCCCCTGGGTTCCATCCCTAGTACCACACACAAAAAAAATCAATCTGATCATTTTAGTTGGGCATGGTGGTGCGTGCCTGTATTCCCAGTATTTGGGAGGCTGAGACAGGAGGATTGCAGGTTTGAGTACAGCCTCAGCAAGTAGTGAGGCTCTCATCAACCTAGCGACACCCTGTTTCTAAATAAGAAACAAAATCAGAGGTCTAGCCCAAGGTGGGAGGCTCCTGGATTCCACCCCTAATACCAAGAAAAAAACCTAATCATTTCATTTTTGGTTACTTACACATATTCAGTAAATCATGTCATGTGAGAAGAGAAACCGGAAAATTACGGTTCCCGTCAGCTTGGGGAAGTGAACCCTTCGGTGACCTCATCAACACTTACCCTAAACAACCTATTAAAAGCTCCTTTGGACTTCCCCCACCTCTTTGGAGAGAGGAAATATCTCCTTGGCCTTGGCCAAATCGTGGGTTGTGTTCGAACAACTGCTGGGGGCGACACTGCAGAGGCGAGTGAGCCCCATACTGTCTGAGTGAAGTGGTCAGTTGGCTGTGGGATCGGGAAAGATCAAGGATGGAAAAGGCAACTCGCTGTATTTTCTTCTCTGAGCTACAATTTTTCCATCTATAAAGATGAAGCGGTTGAGCTGGGCATGGTGGTGCACGCTTGTAATTCCAGTACTTAAGAGGCTGAGACAGGAGGACCACAGACTTGAGACCAGCCTCAGCAAATTAGTGAGGCACTCTGTAACCTTGCCAGACCCTGTTTCCAAATAGAAAATGAAAGAAGCCAATATGGCGGCAAATACTTGTAATCCCAGTACTTGGGAGGCTGAGACCGGAGGATTCAGGTTCATAGCCAGTCTCAGCTACTTAGTGAGGCCCTCCGCAACTTAGTGAGACCGTGTTTCAAAATAAAGAATAAGAAATAGGACTGGGGGTGTAGCTCAGAGGTAGAATGCCCCTGAGTTCAATCCCCAGTACCACCAAAAAAAAAAAAAAAAAAAAAAAAAAAAAATCCCAGCATTCGGGAGGCTGAGACTGGAGGATCCGGGTTCGCAGCCAGCCTCAGCTACATAGTGAGGCACTCCGCGACTTAGTGAGACTCGGTTTCAAAATAAAGAATAAAAAATAGGGCTGGGGGTATAGCTTGGGGGTAGAATGCCCCTGAGTTCAACCCCCAGTACCGCAAAAAAAAAAAAAAAAACAAAAAACAAAACACTACTGGAAGATTCTAGAGGAAGTTCTGATCTGATAGCCCACAGGGGCCAGAAATGGGGGTGCTTCTGATAGTTCCTTTTTTTGTTTGTTCTTTCAGATTCACTCTGCAAATGACTCAAACACTAGTTAACTAACCAAGGAGAAAGGAAGGAAGGAAGGAAGAAAGAAAGAAAGAAAGAAAGAGAGAGAAAAGGAAGAAAGAAAGAAAGAGAGAGAAAGGGAAAGGAGAGAGGGAGGAAGGGAGAGAAATTACTGTCCAGCAACATTTTTTTTTTCTTTTCCTTTTTTTTGTTTTTTTCTCTGATGCCGTGGGCATTCTACCTCTGAGCTATACCTCCAGCCCTTTTTATTTTGAAACAGGATCTCATAAGTTGCAGAGGGCCTTGCTAAATTGCTGAGGCTGGCCTTGAACCTGCGATCCTCCCATCCCTGCCTCCCAAGTCCTGGGATGCTGGGCTGCACCGCCACACCCAGCTGTCCAGTAACTTTCAGCTTCCTTCTCTCGCTCTTCCCAGCTAAGCCCAGTGTCTGGAGACTGTTGGGACGTCAGCCCAGTGGGGAAGGGTTTCTGAGGTGGCCGGAGATAGTCAGTCGTGGGTGGTGACAGCGCCTCCCCACTTCAGAGCTTCCTTGAGAAGGTCTTTGCTGCTCAGTCTGTGGGAAGCCTGTCTCCACCTCGCCCATCCCCCCGCCCCCCACTGCACAGAGGAAGAGAGTGGGCGCAGCCGTCTTGAGGGCCGAGGTATCTGTGTGGGACCGAAGGGTTGGCGTGACTGTGTCAACCACAGACCATGTTGTCTTCCACAGACCCACGACTTCTGCTCTTGCCTGACTCGGGGCGGGAAGTGAGGGAACTACTTCTGGAAATCCCAGACCTTTTTTTGTGTGTGTGTGGTACTGGGGATTGAACCCAGGGGAATTCTACCTCCGAGCTACACCGCTAGTCCTATTTTTTATTCCTTATTTTGAAACAGGGTCTCACTAAGTAGCTGAGGCCAGCCATGAACCCGGATCCTCCGGTCTCAGCCTCCCAAGTACTGGGATGGAAATTGCAAATCTAAGAGGCAGGGTTTAGTGCTATCCTACAGTTTCAGGGATCCACTAGGGGTCTTGGAAGGTATCCCCCTTGGGTAAAGAGGACTCCTGTACGCACAGAGAGAATGGGCTTGGAAGCTCCTGGAATACACAGCAAATCAGGGTGCTCCTGTCATCACTTCCAAGACACACAGAGACTTCGTCCTGGAGACAACTGTCCCCTCCACCACTCACTGACGGGCGTCTCTCCTCATCCCTCAGGGCTCTTGTCAAAGACCAACGTCTACCGGGTGTGGTGGCACAGGCTTGTAATCCCAGTGCTTGGGAGGCTGAGACCAAGGAGGATCGCAGGTTGGAGGCCAGCCTCAGCTACCTAGTGAAGACCTCGGCAACTTAGAGAGAACCCGTTTCAAAATAAGGAATAAAAAATAGGGCTGGGGGCTGGGGGTATAGCTCAGAGGTAGAATGTCCCTGTATTCAATCCTCAGTACCAAAAAAGGAAAAATAAATAAACAAATAAAGGCTGGGGATGTAGTGTGTTGGTATGGTGCCCCTGGTTTGATCCTGGTACTGCAAAAAAAAAAAAAAAGGTACAATTCAGTGCCATTAATTTCATTCATAATGGTCAATGGTACAACTATCATGACTATCTATAAAACTTTTTCATCACCCCAAACAGAAACTCTACCCTTTTAAGCAATAATTTCCAGTTCCGTTTTTCCTTTCCCCAGCCCCTCATTACGTGTCTCTGGCATTTGGTCTCCATCGATTTACCTACTCTAGATAGCTCATGGAGTCATGCAGTATTTGTCTTTTTTATTCTCCCTGGTACTGAGTGTCCAATCCAGGGGCACTCTAGCAGTGAGCTACATCCCCAGCCTTTTTTTTTTTTTTTCGGTACTGGGGATTGAACTCAGGGGCATTCTACCTCTGAGCTACACCCCCAGCCCTATTTTTTACTCTTTATTTTGAAACCAGGTCTCGCTAAGTTGTGGAGTGCCTCACTATGTAGCTGAAGCTGGCCTCGAACCCGGATCCTCCGGTCTCAGCCTCCCGAATGCTGGGATTACAAGCGTGTGCCACCATGCCCGGCATCCCCAGCCTTATTTATTTATTTATTTATTTTTATTTACTTTTTTGTGTGTGGTACTGAGGATGGAACCCAGGGGCCTTTTACCTACGGGCTACACCCCCAGACCTATTTTATATTTTATTTGGAAACAGGGTTTCACTAAGTTTCTGAGAGCCTCACTAAATTGCTGAGGCTGGCTTTGAACCTGTGATCCTCCTGTCTCAGCCTCTCAAGTACTGGGATTATAAGCATGCACCACCACGCCCTGCACCCAGCCCTATTTTTTATTCTTTATTTTGAAACAGGGTCTCACTAAGTTGCAGAGGGCCTAAGTTTCTGAGGCTGGCCATGAACCTGCGATCCTCCTGTCTCAGCCTCCGAAGTACTAGGATTATAAGCATACATTATCACACCTGGCTTCCTAGCCCTTTTAGGTATTTATTTATTATTTATTTATTTATTTACTTATTTATTTATTTATTTATTTATTTATTTATTTATTTATTTATTTTCCTGGGGATTGAACCCAAGGGCTTTATACCCCTGAGCTATACCCCCGACCCGATTTTTTTCCCCTTTGGTAGTACTGGGAGTTGAACCCAGGGGCACTCTACCTCTGAGCTTCACCCGCAGCCCTGTTTTATTAATTTTTATTTTGAAACAGGGTAGCACCATGTTAATTACAGAGGGCCTCACTAAGTAACTTAGGCTGGCTACACATTTGCAATCCTCCTGTCTCAGCCTCCCAAGTACTGGGATTACAAGTGTGCACCACCAGGCCTGGCTTTTTTTGCTCACTTTTTTTTTCTTTCCTGGAACTGGGGATTGAACTCAGGGGCATTCTACCTCTGAGCTATATACCCAGCCCAATTTTTTATTTATTTTGAAACAGGGTCTCACTAAGTTGCAGAGAGCCTCACTAAGTAGCTAAGGCTGGGCTGGCCGTGAACCTTTGATCCTCCTGTCTCAGCCTCCCAAGTACTGGGATGACAAGTGTGTGCCACCACGTCCAGCTTCTTTAACCAGCGCTCGTCCTGGGGTGGGTTATTGCCCAAGCTGTCTGAGGGCTGGTGTTTTGTAACTGTCTCGGGCATTTCTGTCGCCAGCACTTGACGCAGGCAGTGCTCAGAATGCTCAGTGGACGCTTGGAAGTGCAGGGTGGATGACATAGGACCCCATGTGGCTCAGAGTGCAATAATTTCCTTCCCTACATCTGCCTCTGCCCGTGAGGGTATCTGTAGACAAGGGGGTGTAGGAGTAGAGAGAATTAGATGCATAGGAGAGTTGAACAGAGACAGGGTGGGGGGACATCTTTGGATATCCTTTTTCTTTCTTACTTTTTTTTTTTTTTTTGTGGTACTGGGAATTGAACTCAGGGGTGTTCTACTTCCGAGCTATACCCCGAGCCCTATTTTTTAATCTTTACTTTGAAACAGGGTCTCACTAAGTTGCGGAGTGCTTCCCTAGGTAGCTGAGGCTGACCTTGAACCCGGATCCTCCTATCTCAGCCTCCCAAATGCTGGGATTACAAGTGTGCACCACCATGCCTGGCTGAAAATGCGGATATCCTTTTTCTTTGTTCACTTTTTTTTTTTTGGCAGTACTGGGGCTTGAACCCAGGGGTATTCTACCTCCGAGCTACACCCCAGCCCTATTTTTTATTCTTTATTTTGAAACAGGGTCTCACTAAGTTATGGAGAACCTCACTAAGTAGCTGAAGCTGGCCATGAACCTGAGATCCTCCTGTCCCAGCCTCCCAAGTACTGGGACTATGCCCAGCTTGTTCATTTTTTTTAAAAATAGAAGTATTTTACTATATATTTTCCCAGACACTAAAATATGCTATTTTATCTTTTTTCACTTTTGAGGAGGGGATACACCTGCTTAAGAGCTCCTTTGGGAGCTGGGTGTGGTGGCGCATGCTTGTAATTTCAGCATTTGAGAAGCTGAGACTGGAGGATCCGGGTTCGAGGCCAGCCTCAGCTACCTTGTGGGGGACTCCGCAACTTAGTGAGACCCTGTTTCAAAATAAAGAAAAAAAAATAGTGCTGGGGGTACAGCTTGGAGGTAGAATGCCCCCAAGTTCAACCCCCAGTACCACACACACATACACACACACACACACACACACACACACACACACACACACACACACAAAGAGCTCCTTTGGCATGAATGACAGTGCATGAGGATTGATTCAGCTGCCAGGAAAGCAGCAGAAGCCTGCAATAACAGTGGGTTACAGTCACTGAAGTCCCAGCCAGCCATGGTGGCGAATGCCTATAATTTCAGGACTTGGGAGCTGAGACAGGAGGATGGCAGGTTCAAAGCCAGCCTTGGCAATTTAGAGAGGCTCTCAGTAACCTAGTGAGACCCTATTTCCAAATATATAAAATCAGGCTGGGGTAACTTGGAAGTAGAATGCCTCTGGGTTCAAAAAAAAAGGAAAAAATACATAAACAAAGAAGAGGAGGCAGGAAAATGCTGAGAAGGAAGAGCGTGGAGGAGAGATGGCCCAATGTGAAATCCAGACCTGAGTTCAGCCACCCAGCCATGGCCCTGAGCGAGGATCGGAGGACAGAGGGACAGGACAGAAGGCTGGAGCCCAGACCCAATGCCCGTTGCAGGCGTATGCTGGACTCGAATCAAAGGGCTGACAAGAGGCTTCTTCTATGGGTGTGTGAAGTACTGAGGATTGAACCCAGGGATAATCTGCCTCCGAGCTACACCCCCAGCTCTATTTTATTTCTTATTTGAAAACAGGGTCTCCCTAGGTTGATGAGAGTCTCACTAGTTGCTGAGACTGTCCTTGAACCTGTGATCCTCCGGTCTCAGCCTCCCAAGTACAGGGACTCCAGGTGTGCGTCGCCATACCCGGCTTTATTATACGTATTTCATCTGAAATGGCCAGAGGGGCTGTGACTCACCGGGCTCGGGTATGGCGAGGTACAGTGCTCAAAGTCTGCGAGTCTCACCGAGTGGCTCCTGGAACACCGGCAGCCATGCTGTAGGATTCCACCTGGGGACCTGGGGAAAGTGTCAGGAATCCACTCCCAATGACACAGATGCTGCTCAGAGGTCCCACTCTGCTTTCCTTTTTTTTTTTTTTTTTTTTTGTGGTACTGGGGATTGAACTCAGGGGCATTCTACCTCTGAGCTATACCTCCAGCCCTATTTTTTATTTATTTTTGCGGTACTGGGGATTGAACTCAGGGACATTCTACCTTTGAGCTATACTCCCAGCCCGATTTTTTATTCTTTATTTTGAAATCAGGTCTCACTAAGTTGTGGAGTGCCTCACTAAGTAGCTGAGGCTGGCCGAGAACCTGGATCCTCCAGTCTCAGCCTCCCAAATGCCAGGATTACAAGCATGCGCCACCACGCCCGGCTTCCCACTCTGCTTTTCTGAAGAAAGCAGTAACAAAAAAATGAAGAATGAGTTGGGTGTGGCGGCCCACGCCTGTAACTCCAGTACTTGTGAGGCTGAGGCAGGAGGATTGTAGGTTCTCGGCCAGACTCAGCAATTTAGCAAGACCCTCAGCAAATTGCAAGATCTTGTGTGTGTGTGTGTGTGTGTGTGTGTGTGTGTGTGTGTGTTACTGATGGAAGTGATGTAGGATAAAGTGCTTCAGCCTCTACTCCACAAACCGGTTCTCTTTCCCAGGCCTGACTCTCCCAAATTCCTGGGAAATCTGTAAATCTTAGAGTTAACTAAAAGGAAGTATAATTGCCCTGTGCATTGATAGCAAGACAGGTATAGTATTTTGGAAAAACCTACAATTTAGGACACTCTCCAGCTTATCTGTCAATCAGCTAAGGACCCCAATCAACCTAAGGACCCTAAGGTTGACCAGACCACCAGACCACCAGGAAGCGCCTCAGGACTACCGGACTGAGATCATCCACCCTAGAGCCGACCGGACTACTCGACCACCATAAACCACCTAGGGGACTACCGGACTGAAATCATCCTCACTCACCTCCTCTAGCCCGTCCCTCACGAAAGTCCCCTATAAGACGACAGCCCTGAACTCCCAAAAATGCCCTTCCTCATTTTGAGATGGCCCGCATTCTCTCTTGAATGTGTATTTCTTCCTTTTCCCCAAAAACCCTCTGTCCATGTCTCTGACTGAAGCGTGCTGAAATTCTTTTCTGTCACGTTAGCAGATCCCGAGTTCCTGAACTGAGGACTCACCCCAACAGATGGACCTAGGGCATTTTACCCTCAGCTGCATTTTTTTGGGGGGGGGGTACTGGGGATTGAACTCGGGGGCATTCTACCTCTGAGCTATACCCCCACCCCTATTTTTTATTCTTTATTTTTTTGAAACAGGGTCTAAGTTGCAGAGTGCCTCACTAGGTAGCTGAGGCTGGCCTCAAACCCAGATCCTCCGGTGTCAGCCTCCCAAATGCTGGGATTACAAGCGTGAGCCACCACACCTGGCTTATTCTTTATTTTGAAATAGGTCTCACTAAGTAGCTGAGGCTGGCGGAGAAACTGGATCCTCTGGTCTCAGCCTCCCAAATCCTGGGATTACAAGCATGTGCCATCACGCCTGGCATTTACATTTTTAAAAAAATTTTGTTTTATTAGCCGGGCGTGGTGGCGCACGCTTGTAATCCCAGCATTTGGGAGGCTGAGACCGGAGGATCCAGGTTCGCGGCCAGCCTCAGTTACCTAGTGAGGCAGTCCGCAACTCAGTGAGACTCGGTTTCAAAATAAAGAATAAAAAATAGGGCTGGGGGTATAGCTCGGAGGTAGAATGCCTCTGAGTTCAATCCCCAGTACCACAAAAAAAATTTTTTTTTTGTTTTATTATTTGTGTTTTTGGTACTGGGGATTGAACTCAGGGGCATTCTACCTCCAAGCTATACCCCCAGCCCTATTTTTTTTTTTTTTATTCTTTATTTTGAAACAGGGTCTCACTGAGTTGTGGAGTTCCTCACTAGGTAGCTGAGGCTGGTCGCGAATCTGGATCCTCCGGTCTTAGCCTCCCAAATGCTGGGATTACAAGCGAGTGCCACCACGCCCGGCTTCAGTTTCACATTTTGAAGTAAGGCAAGGGAGAAAAAAAGAGTGAAGAATTCGTTGTACGTTTATTATTCACAAGAATTCATTGTATGTTTATTATTCACAGTTAATTACTACCTACCAAATGCTATCCGCAGAGTTAAAGGATTAAGTACATAGGTCTTTTTTTTATTTAAACACTGATTTTTTTTTTTAAATATATACACACAAAACTTAGTTCAGCAAGGCTTCATGATATACACCAATTTCAAAATAAAACAATCAAACGGTCCAGGGGTAGAATGCCAGAGATTCCTTTCTTCATCAGCGGGGAAAGGAGAAGCAGAAGGAACGGGAGCCAGGAGAGGCGAGAACATGCTCCTTCCGGAAGAGCCGCAGTGGCTCCAGGGCCTTGCTGCGCCGCAGGCCGAGTCCACTCCACAACCAGAGTCTAGGGGAGCCCTGCCGGCCCTCACAATCCAAAGGCCCGAGGCGCCACTGACTCCCAGCGGTGCTGCCTCCTTTCTGTTGCAGGCAGGGGGACTGGTGGAGAGACAGAGTTTACAGGCACATCACTACAAGGAAGCAAAAGTCGACAGAAGGTGGGCAGAGAGCTTTGCCACAGCCTTGGCCTCCGTCCTCGCCTGCCCTCCCCAACTCCCCCTGCTTCACGAGATGGGGATGGTGGGGGCAGTTGCCAACAGCCCCCCGTGATGGGCGATGCCAATGACAATCCTGCTGCTGCTTGTCACTGCCCCGGGGCTCCCCTTGAAGGTTAGGGGACACACAGGTGAAGGAGCTAATTTTAGGAGCAAAGAAAATGAAAAGCAAATACCATCTCAATTCCTAGCCCAGAGCAGGAGCAGGTAGAGCCATGACAGTTAAGATGGCAGTTTAGCACTGTTTTCTCCCCGAGCTGTTCTGTGTTTGCAGCTGGCTGGCTGGGGGGCTGCCCCTGGGGCAGGTCACCCCGGGACCTGGAGGTCTGGATTCTGGCTGAGGCCCTTGCAGCTGCCGGGTGGCTCTCGTTTTGCTCTGAGGGGCTCCGGGATATTAAAGCTGAGCCTGGGAGGACGCCTGGCTGAGTGCAGGCAGGGAGCGTGAACACCCTCCTCCCACCTGTCCCCTCTTTGCTTCCCTTCCCCCCGAGGGAAAATATTTACACAGGGCAGGGGACAAAGTGGCTGAAAAGCTCTGGACTGTCTTTATTTTAAAACAAAACAAAACAAAAAAATCACTCATAAGCAACCCTTGAAATAAGGAAAAAGGCACTATGAAAAAACGACATCCTGGAACAACATCGGGAGGGACGAGGTGGGAAGGCTGGGGCTGCAGCCTGCCTTTCTCAGGAAGCCACGGGCAGGCAGCATGCCTTCCCTGCCCAAGTCAGTTCCCACTGTGACGAAATACCCGGGAAAAGCCTGCAGGCTGAGGCTGGAGGCAGGCGGCCTCAGGCCTCTTCTGGCAGAGGCCCAGCGGCACAGGCCCCGGGCTGCCCGTGCGCGCCTTCGTGTGTGCGTGGAACGCAGACAAGGCTGTTCTCCTTCAGTCATTTCCACTAGAACAGACATTTTGCATAGAGAAAATACCAGCCCACATGGTTTCTTTTCTTTTATTATTGGCATCAGCTGGGACTATATGTGGCCTTAAATGTCATGCACCGAAGGACAGGAGAAAAAGGATGAGAAAAAGGACACAGGAGGGACAGGAGCAGCAGTGAGGGTCTGTAATAAAAACTCTTCTCAATCCAATAGTAAGTTTTGGCATTTTGATATCCAACACCCCCTCCCACCCCCCAAAGTTCCAACCAAAGTGAGAGGGCCACCAGCATGACCCGGCCAGGTGTTCCGAGCTCCCTCACACGCTGCTGTTACAGGCAGCTGGTGGGTGTGACTCTTGTGTGTTTTTAATTTTTCACTTTCTTTAAATAATCTCTTGTTGCTTCTTAGACGTTCCGGTTCACGGGGGTGACATAATTGCGGGGAAACATGCCGGTCTGCCCGTGGCAAGCCCCCTTCCACCAGTTGGGGTCTGAGTTATCCATGACATGGATGAAGTCTCCCCGGCGGAAGCCCAGCTCGCCATCCTCCTGGGGGTCAAAGTCGAAGAGCGCCTGGACGTAGGTCGGCTGCTGTGAAAGAGGAGCAGGGGAAAAAAGCACACGTGTCCTGACCGCGTCCATGTGCAAACCCTCACCGATCCTGAAGGACCCCCGCCGCCCCCACTCTGTTTATTTCTATTGGGGAGTACTAGGGATGGAATCCGGGGGCATTCTACCTGAGGTACAACCCCATCCCTTTTAATATTGAAACAGGGTCTCACTAAGTTGCTAAGGCTGGTCTTGAACCGGTGATCCTCCTATCTCAGCCTCCCAAGTGCTGGGACTACAGGTGTGTGGCACCATGCCCAGCTCCCACTCCATTTATCCTCAGATATAAGTCCTAAGTTTACCCTAAGTAGGCTTAATCTTTCACCAATGCTCAGAGAACACCAGGGCCTATCCGTAACACCAGGACCCAGGGTAGCCAACGTGTATGACCGAGTGAGGAGCGGCACGGAGGTTTGGAATGGGAAAGTCAGCAGGGAACAGCCCCACGCTTTCTCTGGTGAGGCTCAGGCTTACCTGTGGCACCTGCTCTATGTCCCGCAGGAAGATCTGCTGGTTTCTGGACACGGATGTCGATCTGTGATAATCTACCAGCTCATTCAAAGAATTGAACTTCACCACCCAGAGGAAATACTTTCCAGCTCCGTCGCGGAGCACCTTAAAGTGCTGCACGTCATTGCCAAACCTGGGGAGCAGAGACCACACACATGAACCGGCCGTCTGCCCAGCTCAGGGCC
This sequence comes from Graphiurus murinus, assembly GCA_004027655.1. NCBI lineage: Eukaryota > Metazoa > Chordata > Mammalia > Rodentia > Gliridae > Graphiurus > Graphiurus murinus. Next base: position 12,811 of record PVLC010012004.1, read on the forward strand.
AGCAGAGCAGCCTGCCCCGAACCTGGAGAAAGCCGGGAGTCACTGGGCCCTTCGACCCCATGACTGAGGGTTACCAGTAACCAAGGGAGAATCCTCAGACAGGGCGACCCACCCAACAGGCTGACGATGCTTGTAAGACACAGACACCTGATACCTGTGCTCCAGAGCGCAAGTAACAGAGCCTACTCACAAGGTGACTTAACTATCCCTTTTTTTGTGTGTGTATGTGGTACTGGGGATTGAACTCAGGGGCATTCTACCTCCGAGCTACACCCCCAGCCCTATTTTTTATTCTTTATTTTGAAACAGAGTCTCACTAAGTTGTGGAGGGCCTCACTAGGTAGCTGAGGCTGTCCACGAACCTGGATCCTCTGGTCTCAGCCTCCCAAATGCTGGGATTACATGCATGTGCCACCACGCCCAGCTCCTATTTTTTATTCTTTATTTTGAAACAGAGTCTCACTAAGTTGCGGAGTGCCTCACTAGGTAGCTGAGGCTGGCCGCAAACCTGGATCCTCCGGTCTCAGCCTCCCAAATGCTGGGATTACAAGCCTGTGCCACGACGCCTGGCTCAACTATCTCCTTTTCAAGCAGAAAAACAAAAACAAAAAAAATTAAAATGTGATGACAGAGCTGGGCGTGGTGTCACATGTTTGTAATATTAGTACTTGGGAGGCTGAGACAGGAGGATCGCAGGTTCAAAGACAGCCTCAGCAATTCAGTGAGGCCATCTGCAACTTAGTGAGACCCTGGTTCCAAATAAAACAGATCTGGCAGTAGAGTTTGGAGGCAGAATGCCCCTGAGTTCCATCCCCAGTACCACCAAAAAAACAAAACCAAAATGTGATGTGACATTCAAAAACTTGAAAAGGTGGGACAGGAAGTAAGGTGAGAAGGGATTAGAAATACTGCCAACAATTCTTTTGTGACTGGGAATAGTTCAAAGATCTAGTTTCCATTCAGGAATTTTAGTTTTCTCTTTCCATGAGAAAATGGTCTCACAATAAAAGGACATGCTGGGACAGTAAAGAGGCCCAAGCATCAAAGAAACAACGTCTCCATCACTAGACACACGCTCCCCTTTACACTGGCCCGCAAAAACTACAAGAGTGTGACGGACTGGTGCTGACCCCCAGTCTGTCCTGGTGACATCTGCTACAACAGCAGCTCAGTGAGGGCTCTGCTGTCCTGTTCACTGCCAAGTCCTCAAAAGGCACTCTGTGAATGTTTGTGCAATGAATGGCTTCTCCTCTTCTTCAATTTTAAAGCTTGAAGAAATCAAACTCTTCCTAAACATAATCCAGTAGGTGGCAGCACTGAACCTTAAACCAGAGAGTCCAAAAGACCAAGTGTTTGCAGAGTGCCCTTGTTCCCCCATCCTTGAGGGAACGCATTCCAATACCACCAAGCCTGGAACCACAGATAATACTAAACTCTCTATACACACATGTATACCTGATGAAATTTAATTTTTAGTAAGAGATCAATGACAATAACTAATAATAGAAGCAATTATAACAATATGCTCTAATAAAAGTTATGAGCTTTTTTTTGTTTTGTTTTGTTTTTTTGCGGTACTAGGTATTGAACTCAGGGGCATTCTACCTCCGAGCTATACCCCCAGCCCTATTTTTTATTCTTTGTTTTGAAACCGAGTCTCACTAAGTTGCGGAGTGCCTCACTAGGTAGCTGAGGCTGGCCTCGAACCTGGATCCTCTGGTCTCAGCCTCCCAAATGCTGGGATTACAAGCGTGCGCCACCACGCCCGGCTTATGAGCTGTTTATTTCTGGAATTTTCTTTTCTTTTTTTTTTTTTGTGGTACTGGGGATTGAACCCAGGGGCATTCTACCTCTGAGCTAAACCCCAGGCCTATTTTTTATTCTTTATTTTGAAACAGGGTCTCACTAAGTAGCTAAGGCTGGCCAAGAACCCGGATCCTCTGGTCTCAGCCTCCCAAGTACTGGGATTACAAGCGTGTGCCACCATGCCTGGCTTGGAATTTTCCATTTATTACTTTTGGATTGGAGTTGATCTTAGATAACTGAAACTAAAATTGCAGATAGGGTGGGGGTACTGCACTGCCTTTTTTCTTTTGCAGCACTGGGGATTGAACCCAGGGTCTTACACATGCTAGGCAGGTGCTTCACCACTGAGCTACAGCCCCTACCCTTATAAAAATTTTTATTTTGAGATGAGGTCTTGCTAAATTGCCCAGGCTGGACTGTAACTTGTGATCCTCCTGGCTTGTGTTGTTTTTCATGCAAGAAAAAATGTGGACGGTGAGAAAGCTTCATGAGGAAGAGCATGTTCAAATGGCACTTCGGACCACAGAACTTCACTCACAGCTGTGGCATACAGCCCGCTTCTAAGACAGCACAGGGCCACTTGAGAGCGCGCGCTGCATCAATGGCAGGGCTCTAAATCACCGAGTGAACATCTCCAAGCTGGAGAAATCCCTCAGTCACTTGACGTTTCTTAAGCCCCCTTAACAAAGATGTTTGAGTTATTAAAGGCAGTGGATACATCCGTTTCACCTTTTATTTCTAAAACAATAAATACATTAACTAAATAATTTTATGTGGTAGGAGAGAAGGGTCTGCTCTTCCTGGCCCGCAGCAACAGCATCTGCGGTGCCCTCGGCTCAGTGCTGACTGCCCAGCCGCCCTGGCTGCCGCCCACGGACTGACTGCTTCTACTTCTCATCCCCAACTGCTTCATTTCTCTTTTTTGTGTGTGGTACTGGGGATTGAACTCAGGGCACTCTACCTCCAAGCTACACCCCCAGCCCTATTTTATTCTTTATTTTGAAACAGGGTCTCACTAAGTTGCTAAGAGCCTCACTAAGTAGGTGAGGCTGGCCGTGAACCCAGATCCTCCTGTCTCAGCCTCCCAAGTACTGGGATTACAAGCGTGCGCCACCACGCCCAACATGAATGTTTAACTTAATCCTTCTTTGTACATAAGCAGTGAAATAATTTGTAATATTCTTGGGGGAGGATTTCCTACTATGATATACACCGTACTGAAAGTAAAAAAAATCTTGGAAACAATAATTCAAAATCCTTAATTCACAGATGAGGTGTGATTAGTATCCTCAAAGTTCCCATTTATTTTTGTTTTGTTTTTGTGGTACTGGAGGTTGAACCAACCCAGAGGCATTCTACCTCCAGGCCACACCCCCAGCTCTATTATTTATTTATTTATTTATTTATTTATTTATTTATTTGCGGTACTGGGGATTGAACTCAGGGGCATTCTACCTCCGAGCTATACTCCCAGCCCTATTTTGTATTCTTTATTTTGAAACAGGGTCTCACTAAGTTGCGGAGTGCCTCACTAGGTAGCTGAGGCTGGCCGCGAACCCGGATCCTCCAGTCTCAGCCTCCCGAATGCTGGGATTACAAGCGTGCGCCACCACGCCCGGCTTATTTTTTATTCTTTATTTTGAAACATGGTCTCACTAAGTTGAGGAAGGCCTCACTAAGTAGCTTTTTTATTTGGTGGTGGTGGTACTGGGGATTGAACTCAGGGGCATTCTACCTCTGAGCTACACCCCCAGTCCTATTTCTTATACTTTATTTTGAAACAGGGTCTCACTAAGTTGCAGAGGGCCTCACTAAGTAGCTGAGGCTGGCCACAAACCCAGATCCTCTGGTCTCAGCCTCCCAAGTACTGGGATCACAAGCGTGTGCCACCTCGCCTGGCCTCCCCTGCACATTTAAACTTCCCCGGGGAAAGGAAACCCTCCCAATCCCTCATAGTAATCTTTTTTTTGTGTGTGTGGATACTGGGGATTGAACCCAGGGGCATTCTACCTTTGAGCTATACCCCCAGCCCTATTTTTTTTTGCAGTACTGGGGATTGAACTCAGAGGCATTCTACCTCCAAGCTATATCCCCGGCCCTATTTTTTATTCTTTATTTTGAAACCGAGTCTCACTAAGTTGCGGAGTGCCTCACTAGGTAGCTGAGGCTGGCCTCGAACCCGGATCCTCCTGTCTCAGCCTCCCAAATGCTGGGATTACAAGCGTGCGCCACCACGCCCGGCTCCTATTCTTTATTTTGAAACAGGATCTTACTAAGTTGCGGAGTGCCTCACTAGGTAGCTGAGGCTGGCCAAGAACCTGGATCCTCCGGTCTCAGCCTCCCAAATGCTGGGATTACAAGTGTGCGCCACCACGCCCGGCTTCATGGTAACCTTTTGAAGTTACCGAGAGAGCCTACGATGGGGCTGCTGGACTGAAGGTGGCTTGCTGGTAAAGGGGAACAAATGCGGCTGAAACGGCCATCAGTTCCCCGTCCAGACAGCAGCAGGAATCCCACCACGGGCAGGGAACTAGCTGTGCTGGGGTCTGGGAAACTGGCCCCATGTGCTGTTGGAGGGGCTGCTGCTAGCTCCTGAAGACTCATTCCACCACGGAATCCAAACCTAGTGCTGCTAGAACTATTTTGTATGAGGAGCCAGAAATTAGGATTTAGATGTGAAATTACAATACTGATTGGTCTAAACCCCTACCAGTTTGTGTGTAGCCAGATACTTGACCAATGGCCCAATCTAGTCTGCCAGAGACTACAGCAGGAAATACTTACTTGACGGAGAGGGAGAAATCCCCAGGCGCACTCTCACTCTCTCGGATTAGGAAGGCCCCGTCATGCCGCTGTTTGCTAAGCATTTCTTCTGCCTTGGCTCTGGGGATTTTGCCAAAAAACCACCTAAGGAAGGAAGGCAAGCCAGTCAACATGTGCTTCCCCACAAAGAAACGGGATATGCAGCCATGGATGTAAGCAACAGGACACTCCTTGCCAGAGGAAGGGGCTTGTTCTCTACCCTCTGGTCTCACTGTGCCCAAGACGGGAGGGTGATGGGTCGAGTTGTCCCCAAGAGATGGGCCTTCAAAGGGCTTTACCCCACTCTATCCCCAGAGAGCGACTCTCAGGGCACTATGGAAGGCCACTCTTTCTGTAGAGGAAGACACTTGAAAATGGGCCCCAAACCAAGCCCAGGCCTATGGATGTGCCACCATGCTTGGCTTGTTTTATTATTTTTTTAAAAGCACAAACATTAGCCAGGCATGGTGGCACACGCTTATAATCCCAGTACTTAGGAGGCTGAGACAGGAAAATGGCAGGTTTGCGACCTGCCTCAACTACTTAGTGAGGCCCTCCACAACTTAGTGACACCCTGTTTCAAAATAAAGAAAAAACGATAGGGCTGGAGGTGTAGCTCGGAGGTAGAATGTCCCTGAGTTCAACTGCTACTATGGCAAAAAACAAAAAACAAAAAACCCCCACAAACGCCGGGTGTGGTGGCACACGCTTGTAATCCCAGCATTTGGGAGGCTGAGATCGGAGGATCCGGGTTCCTGACCAGCCTCAGCTACCTAGTGAGGCACTCCACAACTTAGTGAGACCCTGTTTCAAAATAAAGAATAAAAAATACGGCTGGGGGTATAGGTTGGAGGTAGGATGCCTCGGAGTTCAATCCCCAGTATCACAAAAAAACAAACAAACAAACAAAAAAAACAAAACCCAAAAAAACAACCCCCACAAACAACAAATATTGCCAGGCATGGTAGTACATGCATGTAACCCTAGTACTTGGGAGGCTTGAGACAGGAGGATTTCAAGTTTCAAGTTAACTTCAGAAAACAGTGGGATTTTCATCCACCTATCGAGACCCTCTTTTTTTTTTTTTAATTTTTTTGTGGTACCAGGGAACCCAGGGGCATTCTACCTCCGAGCTGCACCCCCAGCCCAGTTTTTTATTCCTTATGTTGAAACAGGGTCTCACTAAGTTGTGGAGGCTCTCACTAAGTAGCTGAGGCTGATTGTGAACCGAGATTCTCCAGTCTCAGCCTCCCAAGTACTGGGATTACAAGCTTGCGCCACCAAGCCCAGCTCGAGACCCTGTTTCAAAATTAAAATAAATAAATAAAATAGGGCTGGGGATGTAACTTGGAGGTAGAATGTCCCTGGTTTCAATCCTTAGTGACATACAAACACACACACACAAGTTCATAGCTAAGACCTACCTTACATGATAACTAGCATCCATTTAATACGCAAATTATTATAGTAGTAAATGTACTAAACAGTGTATTGAAGTTATAAATTCAACCTTTATGTCTACCTTACTTATAACAACGATACTGCAAGGTGTTTCTGAAATATGTAATAAAGCTCAGGCAGAAAGCCACGGGAGACACACCCAGAGGCTGCCTCAGGAAGTCCATTGCTCCATCCACTCACATCCCCCCCCCCCCCCAGCACGCTCTAAGCCAGGTTGCAAAGAGCCGGTGCAGTGTAACCGCCTGCTTCTGCAAATACTTAGGGGTAAGTCCTGTGGTGCCTGGGAATCAGGCCACATGAAGGAAATCCCATACTAACAAACTAGGATGAGTTCTAAAGATGAAAAACGGCTACCAGTATTGAGGCCACTTAAGACATTTTATGTTCTCTGGTGCTTTTGAGGACACGCTGTACTTTTTATTTTTTTTGGTACTGGGGATTGAACTCAGGGGCATTCTATCTCCGAGCTGCACCCCCAGCCCCATTTTTTATTCTTTATTTTTAAATAGGGTCTCACTAAGTTGCGGAGTGCCTCACTAGGTAGCCGAGGCTGGTTGCAAACCCAGATCCTCCGGTCTCAGCCTCCCGAATGCTGGGATTACAAGCGTGCACCACCACGCCCGGCTCCTCGCTGTACTCTTGTGCAGCACGTCTCACTGGCCACCGTGGAGGAGACCCACAGCAGCCTTGCCCTGGCTCTCATGCTGCACAGGGTGGGGGCGAAGGTCCTCCCAGACCTCAAGATCTTCCCACCAGGCAGGCACTTGTCTTTTTCTTTAATTTCTTTGTGGTACCAGGGATTGAACCCAGGGCATTCTACCTCCAAGCTACACCCCCTGCCCTATTTTATTCTTTATTTTGAAACCGGGTCTCACTAAGTTGCCAGGGCCTAAGTAGCTGAGGCTGGCCACCAACCTCCGATCCTCCTGTCTCAGCCTCCCAAGTACTGGGATGACAAGTGTGCGCCACCACGCCTGGGTTTCTTTAATTTCTTTGTGGTACCAGGGATTGAACCACTGAGCAACATCCCCAGCTCTTTTTATGTTTTAAATAGGGTCTGGCTAAGCTGCCCAGGCTGGCTTCAAACTTGTGATTCTCCTGCCTCAGCCTCCCAAGTCACTGGGATTACAGGCCATATCCCCCTCACTTTAAGGTATAAAGGAATGAATATGAATTGAAATGGTCTAGAGCCGGGCGTGGTGGCGCACGCTTGTAATCCCAGCATTTGGGAGGCTGAGACTGGAGGATTCGGGCGGGTTCGAGGCCAGCCTCAGCTACTTAGTGAGGTCCTCTGCAACTTCGTGAGACCTGGTTTCAAAATAAAGAATAAAAAATAGGGCTGGGGGTATAACTTGGAGGTAGAATGCCCCTGAATTCAATCCACAGTACTGAAAAAAAAAAAAGGTCTAGATGTAGGTGAAGTAAAAATGAAATGCAAGACTTCCTTAGTTCCTCCAGAAGCACCAACTGTTGGCAGCCGTATGGGCATGTTTCCAGACCTTTCCTTACCAGCACACATTAATAAATTTGCATAAATTGCAGTGTTTTCTTCCCCCTAGCTTAAAAAATCAATGTGTGTGTGTGTGTGTGTGTGTGTGTGTGTGTGTGTGTGTGTAGCACTAGGGATTGAACCCAGGGGCATTCTACCTCCCAGCTACACCCCCATCCTTATTTTTATTCTTTTTTTTTTTATGGTACTGGGGATTGAACTCAGGGGCATTCTACCTCCGAGCTATACCCCCAGCCCTAGTTTTTATTCTTTATTTTGAAACAGGGTCTCACTAAGTTGTGGAGTGCCTCACTAGGTAGCTGAGGCTGGCCTCGAACCGGGATCCTCTGGTCTCAGCCTCCCAAATGCTGGGATTACAAGGGTGCGCCACCACGCCCTGCTTTTTTTTTGGCAGTACTGGGGATTGAACTCAGGGGCATTCTACCTCTGAGCTATACCCCCAGCCCTATATTTTATTCTTTATTTTGAAACCGAGTCTCACTAAGTTGCGGAGTGCCTCACTAGGTAGCTGAGGCTGGCCGCGAACCTGGATCCCCGGTCTCAGCCTCCCAAATGCTGGGATTACAAGCGTGCGCCACCACGCCCAGCTTCAATTTTATTTCCAATTTAAAAGGAAATTGTAGCTGGGCATGGTCCACCACTTTATGTTCCCGCAGCATTTATTTATAGATGGGACAGGCTTTTTATTTTAGTTTTTGGTACTGGGGATTGAACCTAGGGACATTCTACCTCCACATTACACCCTCAGCCCTATTTTTATTTTTTAAATAATTTTTTTTTTTTTGCAGTACTGGGGATGGAACCTGGGGGCATTCTACCTCCGAGCTACAGCCCCAGTCCTATTTTTTTTGCGGTACTGGGGATTGAACTCAGGGGCATTCTACCTCCGAGCGACACCCCCAGCCCTATTTTTTTATTCTTTATTTTGAAACCGAGTCTCACTAAGTTGCGGAGTGCCTCACTAGGTAGCTGAGGTTGGCCGCGAACCCGGATCCTCCGGTCTCAGCTTCCCAAATGCTGGGATTACAAGCGTGCACCACCACGCCCGGCCTATTTTTTTTTATTCTTTATTTTGAAACAGGGTCTCAATAAGTTTCAGAGGGCCTCACTAAGCATCTGAGGCTGGCTGTGAATCCGGATCCTGCGGTCTCAGCCTCCCAAATGCTGGGATTACAAGTGTGCACCACCACGCCCGGCTTTATTTTTATTTTGAAACAAGGTCTCACTAGGTTGATGGAAGTCTCACTACTTGCTGAGGCTGTCCTCGAACCTGTGATCCTCCTGTCTCAGCCTCCCAAGTACTGGGATTACAAAGCGTGTGCCACCACGCTCAGCTGGGACAGGATTTTTTTTTTTTTTTTTGCGGTACTAGGGATTGAACTCAGGGGCGTTCTACCTCCAAGCTGTACCCCCAGCCCTATTTTTATTCGGCACTCTAGTGAGGCACTCTATTGCGGAGTGCCTCACTAGGTAGCTGAGGCTGGCCTCGAACCCGGATCCTCCGGTCTCAGCCTCCCGAATGCTGGGATTACAAACGTGCGCCACCACGCCTGGCTAGGACAGGATTTATATATATATATATATATATTTATATATATATATTTATATATATAAATAAAATACATATATATATTTTTTAATTTGCAGTGCTAGGGATGGAACACAGGGTCTCATGCATTCAAGGCAAGCTCTCTACCACTGAGCTACACGGAGCCTGACAGGCTTAACGGTGATTCCTTTATGGGTACATGTGTACAGACCGATGTTCTACAAACCTTTAAAAAGATGGATCCATACGAAATAGCAAGGGAGAAAGCCAAATGGAAGAGAGATTTACTCTCCAATTTAATTACTCATGGCATGCCTCAGGCTCCCGCACATGTGTGGCTCCACGCCCAGCACACGTACTCAGGCTGCGGCACCAAGGCAGCAGCCACTCGCAATCTGTGTTTAATATGTCAATACAAGGGCTACACTAGTGAGGCGGTACTCCCTTTTATACTTCTTTCCAAAAACAAAGGGGGGAGGGCGTGCTTGGTCTCTGCTCTGCTCCACACCTGCACCTGCCAGGTGCGGCAGCCCACGGTAGGCACTGTGCCTGTAAGATCATGGCTCCACAGGGGCTCAAGTACAGCCTTCCTAGCAGTACAGCAGGCTTGCATCAGAAGAGCTTCTGAGAGGTTAGCCTCTCCTTTCAGAGCTCAGCGCGGAGGAGCAGCTTGCCCTTGGCCAGTCTTCGAACAACCACCCAGAGAACTGGTGCTGGATGCTTCCCGATCAAATGTCGCTCCAGAGCTCTGCATGTAAGGGGCACTAGAGTGACATTCTTTTTCTTTTTTGTGGTGCTGGGGGTTGAACTCAGGGGCATTCAACCTCCGAGCTACCAATCCCAGCCCTATTTTATTTTTTGTTTGAAAACAGGGTCTTGCTAAGAGCCTCACTGGCTTGAACCTGCGATCCTCCTGTCCCAGCCACTCAAACACTGGGATTACAGGTGCCCTGAAAGTGACTTTCCAATCAACTTCCCCTAAAAAGTGGCCTTTCCTGTTTGTCCTCAACAGTCGGATTCAAAATGCCTGTTACTAGGCACGGTGGCACACACCTGTCCTCCTAGCAACCTGGGAAACTGAGGCAGGGGGATCTTAAGTTTGAGTCAAGTTTGACCCCTTTTTCAAAATAAAAGTATAAAGGTTTGGGGGTGCAGTTCAGTGGCAGACTGCTCTGGCTTCCATCCCAAATGCCACGAAACAAAACAAAAAAAACCCCACAAATGCCTATGTTACCTGAAACAACCTAAAGAAAAACAAGGACTCTGAGCCACAGGCATTCTATTTAATATAAAAATTACACTATGATGTTCTGCTGAATTCTCATTCAGTCTGAAAACATGAAAATGAAAAGGAAGTGAAGTTGGTTTTGTTATCATTGGATCCAGTGCTGCAACTAGTAAATCATGACACTTGGCCTAAACTTGTCTTGCTTTTGTATGGCCTACAAACCAAAAATGTTTAAAAAATGTTTAGCTGGGTGTGGTGGCGCACACTTGTAATCCCAGTACTTAGGAGGTTGAGATTGGAGGATCCAGGTTCGTGGCCAGCCTCAGCTACGTAATGAGGCTCTCAGTAACTTAGTGAGACCCTGTTTCAAAATAAAGAATAAAAAATAGGGCTAGGGGTATAGCTCAGATGTAGAATGCCCCTGTGTTCCATTCCCACTACCACAAATAAATAAATAAATAAAATAAAAAATAGGGCTGGAGGTGTAGCTTGGAGGCAGACTGCTCCCAGGTTCAATCCCCAGTAGCATAAAAATAAATAACCCATTAAACTTTTATTTTTTTGGTACTGGGAATTGAATCCAAAGGCATTCTACCTCTGAGCTACAGCCCCAGTCCTATTTTATTGTTTGTTTTGAAATAGGTCTGACTATGTTGTGCAGGGCCTCGTGTTGCTGAGGCTGGCTGGGAGCTCACTATCCTCCTATCTCAGCCTCCTAAGTACTGGGATTACAAGTGTGTGCACTCTCCCCCCAAATGGTTTGTCTGTTTTGGCACTGGGGACTGAACCCACGGCCATTTTATTTAGTGAGGCCCTCTGCAACTTAGTGAGACCCCGTTTCAAAGTAAAGAATAGTTGGGTGTGGTGGCGCACGCTTGTAATCCCAGTATTTGGGAGGCTAAGATAAGAGACTCCCAGGTTCGAGGTCAGCCTCAGCTATTTAATGAGGCCCTCCGCAATTTAGTGAGATCCTGTTTCCAAATAAAGAATAAAAAATGCGGCTGGGGGTGTAGATCAGAGGTAGAATGCCCCTGGGTTCAATCCCCAGTAACAAACACACACACACACAAGAATAAAAAATAGGGCTGGGGTGTAGCATGGAGGTAGAATGCCTCTGAGTTCAAGCTTTAGTACTGTATAAAAAGAAAAAAAAAAGGCTGGGGGTGTAGCTCGAAAGTAAAATGCCCCTGGGTTCAATCCCCAGTATCGCCAAAAAAAAAAAATCAAAATCAAAATAAATAAATAAATAAATAAGCCGGGCGTGGTGGCGCATGCTTGTAATCCCAGCATTCGGGAGGCTGAGACCGGAGGATCTAGGTTCGCTGCCAGCCTCAGCTACCTAGTGAGGCACTCCACAACTTAGTGAGACCCTGTTTCAAAATAAAGAATAAAAAATAGGGCTGGGGGTATAGCTCGGAGGTAGAATGCCCCTGAGTTCAATCCCCAGTACCACAAAAATAAATAAATAAATAAAAAACAGTATTTGAAATAGGCGAGGGTCCCCCACCCGGGATGCCAGTGGGCCCAACTTACGGGTGTGGTTTCATTTCTATGTAGTTCTTGGGAATGAAGCCGTCCTTGCCATTGAGCTCTGCCTTGTACCAGTTCTGATCGCATTCTTCATTCAAAACCTGAAAAGAAATAAGAAAAACCAATTAATCATTTCTTTTTTCCTTTTAAAAGGGTATGCACAAGACATACTCTCTCTCAGGTTTGTGAAAGCCTTATTTGAAATATCACCAGTTACATGAAATGTAAGACTTATAACTTGAAACAACCAGAATCATGTTAAACTGAAAATTAAAAAGAAAAAGAAATTGTTTCTGGAAATGAAAAGGTAAGGCTCCTGAACATCTAGAATTAAATCCTCACACCGGAGTGGTGGGCACAGGCCTGTACTCCCAGTACTTGGGAGGCTGAGACAGGAGGATCACAGATTCAAGGATAGCCTCGGCTCCTTAGACAGACCTTGTTTCTAAATAAAAAATAAAATAGGGCTGGGGGTACAACCTGGAGGTAGGATGCTCCTGGGTTCCACAACTTGACCTCTACACTACACCTACATACACACATACACTCTGTGTTGGATGTCTGTGTATAGATTCACATTTCTTTTTTCTTTTTGGTACTAGCGATTGAATCTAGGGGCATTCTACCTCCAAGCTACCCCTTGCCCTGTTTTTTGTCTTTTTTGTGTATGTGGCACTGAGGATTGAACCCAGGGGCATTCTACCTCTGACCTACACCCCAGCCTGATTATATTTCTCTCTCTCTCTCTTTTTTTTTTTGCAGTACTGGGAACTGAACTCAGAGGCATTCTACCTTTCAGCTGCACCCCCAATCCTATTTTTTACTCTTTATTTTGAAACAGGGTTTCACTAAGTTGCGGAGGGCCTAACAAAGTAGCTGAGGCTGGCCGCAAACCTGGATCCTCCAGTCTCAGCCTCCCAAGTACCGGAATCACAAGTGTGCGCCACCACGCCTGGCTCTAGCTCTATTTTTTTTGCGGTACTGGTGATTGAGCTTGGGCATTCTACCTCCGAGCTACACCCCCAGCCCTATTTTTTATTCTTTATTTTGAAACAGGGTCTCACTAAGTTGCAGAGTGCCTCACTAGGTAGCTGAGGCTGGTCGTGAACCCGGATCCTCTTGTCTCAGCCTCCCAAATGCTGGGATTACAAGTGTGCACCACCACGCCTGGCTCCAGCCCTATTTTTTATTCTTTATTTTGAAACAGGGTCTCACTAAGTTACGGAGTCCCTCACTAAGTAGCTGAGGCTGGCGGCGAACCCGGATCCTCCGGTCTCAGCCTCCCGAATGCTGGGATTACAAGCGTGCGCCACCATGCCCGGCTCCAATTATATTTCTTATTTGGAAACAGGGTCTCACTAAGTTGTGGCAAGGTCTTGCTAAATTGCTGAGGCTAGCTGGCCTTGAACTTCCTATGCCAGGCTTTGATTTACATTTCAAAGGGCCATATGAGCTACCCTACCTTCCTCCCTTCTTTCCTTCCCTTCTTCCTTCTTTATTGGTACTGGAGATCGAACCCAGAGGCATTCTACCTTTGAGCTACACCCCCAGCCCAATTCTATTTATTTGGAAAACAGGGTCTCAACTAGGTTGATGAGAGTCTCACTACTTGCTGAGGCTATTCTAGGACCTGTGATACTCCTGTCTCAGCCTCTCAAGTACAGGGACCCCCCCTCGTTTTTGCTCGGGACTGGGGATTGAACTCAGGGGCATTCTACCTCCGAGCTACACCTCCAGTCCTATTTTTTACTCTTTATTTTGAAATAGAGTCTCACTAAGTTGCAGAGAGCCTAAGTAGCTAAGGCTGGCGTGAACCCAGATTCTCCAGTCTCAGCCTCCCAAGTACTGGGATTACAAGCATGAGCCACCACGTCCAGCTCTACTTTTCCCTCTTTAAAAATCATTATTTTAGTACTTAGGAGGCTGAGACAGGAGGATCACAGGTTCAAAGCAAGCCTCAGTAACTTAGGCTCTCAGCAACTTACCAAAACCCCATTTCCAAATGAAAAATAAATTAAAAATAGGTATGGGGGTGTAGCCTGGAGGTAGAAGGCTCCTGGGTTTCATCCCCAGTATTACTACCCCCCTCCCCCAAAAATCAAATCATTATTTTAATTCAGGCACACTTGTAATCCCAGTACTTGAGAAGCTGAGACAGGACGATCACATGTTCATGGCTAGCCTCAGCAATTTAATGAGACCCTGCTTCAAAATTTAAAAAGTGAAACAGGGCTGGGGGTGTAGTTCAGAGATAGAATACTCCTGGGTTCAATCTCCAGTGTCACACACCTGTAATCCCAGTAGTATTGGGATTACAAGTGTATGCCACCACACGTGCTCACATTCACAATTTTTTTTTTTTTTTTTTTTTTTGCGGTACTGGGGATTGAACTCAGGGGCGTTCTACCTCCAAGCTATACTCTCAGCTCTATTTTTTATTCTTTATTTTGAAACAGGGTCTCACAAAGTTGCGGAGTGCCTCACTAGGTAGCTGAGGTTGGCTGCAAAACCAGATCCTCTGGTCTCAGCCTCCCAAATGCTGGGATTACAAGTGTGTGCCACCTCGCCCGGCTCACATTCACAATTTTTATATCTTCATTTAGAAATACTGAACAACTGAGCCGGGCGTGGTGGCGCACGCCTGTAATCCCAGCATTCGGGAGGCTGAGACCAGAGGATCCGGGTTCGCGGCCAGCCTCAGCTACCTCGTGAGGCACTCCACAACTTAGTGAGGCCCGGTTTCGAAATAAAGAGTAAAATATAGGGCTGGGGGTGTAGCTTGAAGGTAGAACACCCCTGAGTTCAATCCCCAGTACCGCAAAAAAAAAAAAAAAAAAAAAAAAAACTGAACAACTGTGCTGTGTCCAAGAAGTCTTTTTTTTTTTTTTTTTTGGCAGAACTAGGGATTGAACCCGGGGCATTCTACCTCCGAGCTACACCCAGCCCTATTTTTTATTCTTTACTCTGAAACAAGGTCTCACTAAGTTTCGGAGGGCCTCACTAAGTAGCCGAGGCTGCCCGTGAACCTGGGATCCTCGTATCTCAGCCTCCCAAGAATAGGGATTACAAGGGTGCGCCACCATGCCTGGCAGCAGCAGAAGTCTTTAGTTGCTCCTAAAGGCACACTGAGAATCCAGGTATGGTGGCGCTGCCCTATTATTCCAGCTACTTGGCAGGCTGAGACAGGAAGATTGCAAGCTCAAGTCCAGCCTGGACTGTCTCGAAATAAAATTAACATAAAAGGGCTGGGGATGTAGCTCAGCGGTTCAATCCCCAGCACCAGATGCCCTACACACACACACACACACACACACACACACACACACACACACACACACACAGCTCAAGGAGGACAAAAGCTGGGGAAGGAGAGTTCCTGACTTCACTGGCCAGCTGCCCCTCCCTGCAAAGCTCTCAACAGACTTCCAGAAGCCACTTCAAAGTTGCTTACGGCTAGGTTTTTTGTTATCTACCAAAAGAAAAAAAAAAATAGGGCAGTTTAATAATTATCTGACACAGCATCATCCTGTAACAATGATGATGATGATGATGATGACGACAATGCCCAGTAAGTTATGAACAAGAGTTTTTCTAAATGTCTTAGCAACTCCTGAACTGGTGAGAGAAACACATTGAGGAATTCTTGGAGGACAGAGAGTTCAGTTAACAAGGAGCTGACTGTGGCCTGGTGGGCATCAAAACTGAATAAGGCAATCACAGAAAAGGCCAGTATGGCCAGGCGTGGTGGCGCACGCTTGTAATCCCAGCATTTGGGAGGCTGAGACTAGAGGATCTGGGTTCACGGCCAGCCTCCGCTACCTAATGAGGCCTTCCGCAACTTAGTGAGACCCTGTTTCAAAATAAAGAATAAAAAATAGGGCTGGGGGTGTAGCTCAGAGGTAGAATGCCCCTGAGTTCAATCCCCAGTACCACAAAAAAAAAAAAAAAAAAAAAAAAAGAGAAAAGGCCAGTATTATCTGTGACTAACAGCCTTGCAGAAAAAGACAACTGTGCACATACCAGGAGCTCCTGGAGCTGCAGGCTCTTACTGTCACCTTCACCAAGAGGCATATCCCCAAGAGGTGTCCTCCTCTGCCAATAAATGAAACTCCACTGCAACTCCCAAACTTGGAACAAATTTAGGATTATGGTTTTCTACAGAACAAAACCATTACTTGCTGTTGAGTATGCTTTTCTCTCCCACAAGGCAGGGAAATACAAAATTGATACTCTTAATGTAATGCCTGAATACACAAATGCTTATAATTTTGGTTATCTGGAAATTCTAGCATGCAGAATATCACTTTTCCTGATTGTCAAGGTATTGCTGTGCCTGGCTCTGAACCTCTTCACTAGGTTGAGCATGGTGGTGCACACTTGTAATCCCAGTTCTTGGGAGGCTGAAATAGGAAGACTGCAGGTTCAAGGCCAGCCTCGGCAACTCAGTGAGACCCTGTTTCAAAAGCAAAAAATAAAACCAGGTTGGGGGTGTAGCTCGGAGGTAGAATGCCTCTGGGTTCAAAGTTCAGTACCTCTTAAAAATAAATAAATAAACAAACAAACCTCTTCACTCTAGAATTTCAGAAGAGGCTGGTTCTGCTGGCAGCAAAACGCAGGAGGAGAAGTGTACCTACCTAACCTGGGCCACTCTTGGAAACAGAGACCAGGACCTAACTGCTCGACAGCACATCACTTTCCAATGGAAGCCCCGACACCCAGACGGCATAACAGGATTTTGGCCTTTGTCTTTTTTTCAATGGCACTGGGGATTGAACCCAGAGGCACTCTACCTTTGAACTACACCTCCAGCCTGATTTTATTTCTTATTTGGAAACAGGGTCTGGTCTCACTACTTGCTGAGACTGTCATGGAACCTGCAAACCTCCTGTCTCAGTCACCCAAGTGCAAGGGATTACAGGCGTGCGCCACCACACTTGGCTTGTTGTGCGTGTGTACGTACTAGGGATGGAACCCAGGGGCATTCTACCCCAAGCCCCCAGCCCTATTTTATTTTTATTTTGAAACGGTCTCGCTAGGTTGATGAGAGTCTTCCTACTTGCTGAGGCTGTCCTCAAATCTGTGATCCTCCTGTCTCAACCTCCCAAGTACTGAGATTATAAGCGTGCACCACCACATCTGGCTTAACTTAGATGTTTAAAAAACTTAGGCTTTGTTCAAATGTTTAAGCAACACAGCAGAAGACACAAATGCGCATGGGCAAGAAGGAGCGCAGAGCCCACAGGGTGGGCAGGTGTGTGCCACAGGCTTGTGACGAGAGCCTGCACCTTTCATCGGTGATGGCTTACAGCCTGACCAGAGTGCTAAGGATGAGGAAGCTGCTCTGTCATTTCCCCACAGCAGACGAAGAGTCCCTGGCTCGTCCATCACCTCCTCACATACAGGTGAGCTCACAATGAAGTTCCAAGGAATGTGCCAAGCCGTCACCCCACAGTTGCATTCTCCCTGCAGCCCCCACATCCCCTCCAGTTATGACTCAGGAGCCAACGGAAGCAGACTGACTGAGAGATGAGATTACAAAATGAGGAAGGACCAAGTTTCAGTGAAGGCTCATTCCCCCTCCCCCAAAACACTGACAACAATGCTAGTCCAAATCAGGAAGAAGTTTAAGAGATGAAGAATGAGGTAAGCTTAACACAGTCTGAGACAGCTTAATCAACAGAAGGGGACACAATGGGGACTTTGGAGGCGTTGCCTACATTTCTTGACCTGAGTTGGGCACAGTGGAACACACCTGTAATCCCAGTATCTGGGAAGCTGAAACAGGAGGATCACAAGTTCAAGGCCAGCTTCAGCAACTTAGCAAGACACTTAGCTAGACCCTGTTTCAAAATAAGAAAATTTAAAAGGACTGGGGGTGCAGCCTAGAGGTAGAATGCCTCTGGGTTCAAGCCCCAACTTAAAAAAAAAGAAAATTTCTTGACCATAAACCACTGAGTTTTCCCCAGTCCTTCTTTTCTTGTTTCCTTCCTTTTGGGCCCTATTTTTTATTCTTTATTTTGAAACAAAGTCTCACTAAATTGCAGAGAGCCTCACTAAGTAGCTGAGGCTGGCTGCAAACGCGGATCTTCCAGTCTCAGTCTCCCAAGTACTGGGATTACAAGCGTGTGTCACCATGCCCGGCCGCCAGCCCATTTCGGTTTTTTATTTTTACTTATTTTTTGGTACTGGGGGGTGGAACCAGTGGGGTTCTACCTCTGAGCTATACTCCCAGACCTATTTTATGCTTTTATTTGGAAACAGGATCTCACTAAGTTGCAGATGGCAGGTCTCGAATCTGCGATCCTCCTGTCTCAGCCTCTCAAGCACTGGGATTATAAGTGTGCACCTCCATGCCCAGCTCCTTTTATTTTTTGAGACAGTGTCTTGCTAAATTGCTCAGGCTCGTTTACAACTTGCAATCTTGCTGCCTTGATTTACCAAGTTGCTGAGATTACAGACATGTGTCACCTTGCCTGACTTCCTAGTGTTTCTTTTTTTTTTTTTTTTTTTTTTTTGCGGTACTGGGGATTGAACCCAGGGGCATTCTACCTCCGAGCTACACCCCCATCCCTATTTTTTATACTTTATTTTGAAACCGGGTCTCGCTAAATTGCGGAGTGCCTCACTAGGCAGCTGAGGCTGGCTGCGAACCTGGATCCTCCGGTCTCAGCCTCCCTAATGCTGGGATTACAAGTGTGCGCCACTACGCCCTGCTCCCTAGTGTTTCTTTTTCTTTTTTTTTTTTTTTGCGGTACTGGGGATTGAACCCAGGGGCATTCTACTTCCGAGCTATACCCCCAGCCCTATTTTTTTTTATTCTTTATTTTGAAACCGAGTCTCACCAAGTTGCGGAGTGCCTCACTAGGTAGCTGAGGCTGGCCGCGAACCCGGATCCTCCGGTCTCAGCCTCCCGAATGCTGGGATTACAAGCGTGCGCCACCACGCCCGGCTCTCCCTAGTGTTTCTAAGACTCAGGTGATACCAATCCAATCCCCAAGTATCAATCATTCCCAAAGGAGCAATACCGAAACATTGTAATGACTTAAAGACAAATTTCAAGTTCCTAAAGGAGAACACACACTTTTTTTTTTTTTTTTTTTTGCAATACTGGGGATTGAACTCAGGGACATTCTACCTCCCAAGCTATACCCCCAGCCCTATTTTTAATTCTTTATTTTGATACAGGGTATCACTAAGTTGTGTAGGGCCTCACTAAATAGCTGAGGCTGGCCATGAACCCAGATCCTCCCATCTCAGCCTCCCAAATGTTAGGATTACAAGTGTTTGCCACTACACCCAACTTAGAACACACACTCTTAAAGACTTTGACCCCTATGAACAATAAGGGTCAAGGCCCTGGCTAAGGTAACAGTCCTGGGAGACCCATTTAAAATTAGTTCTTGCCAGGAGTGGTGGCACACACTTGTAATCCTAGTACTTGGGAGGCTGAGACAGGAGGATCACAGTTTTGAAGCCATCCTTGGCAACTTATTGATGTCCTCTGCAACTTAGACTCTATTTCAAAATAAGAAATAAAATTGGGTTGGGGATATAGCTTGCAGGAGGTAGAATGCCTTTGGATTCCATTCCCAGGACCAAAAAAACCAACCAACTTGGCCCTGGCTCTCTCCAGTTGCCTGTTGCTTGTTTGATTAGGAACTGCCAGCATGCTCGTCAGCCTCCCTTAGCAGGGCTACTGACTCAGTCTGAGGCCACATTGACTCATCCCCACACTGAGTGAGTGCCTTACGATCACCACCTCCATCTGTTACAGGTTCTGTGCAGCATGAGAAACATCCTGGCTAAGCTACTTGCTTTCCTGGTGCCAAACCATGAAAACACCCACAATGCAGACAAGCCGTTTTGAACTTTCATGACGAGATAACCAATTTGAAGGTAGTTGGATAATGAAGGTTGCTGGTCCCACAGAAGCCTCCATCTGCTTACTAAGCACACAGAGAGCAACAGTTCTCAGGTTTGCCCTGAAGGACACCTCCTTCTAAGCGAATGGCAAAAAGCACAGCTACCTTGAGGCCACAACTCCGTGAAACAGGCAGAGTCACCCAGTCAGAGCAGGCGACCAGCACTTAGCTGAAGAGTAGCAATGTGAGAAGAGATTAAATGCATCTATTAGGTTGAAAACTCTCCTAAAAAAACATAAAAGAATGAAAAAAACTTTCCTGATTTTGGTAGATTTATAAAATTCTACATAAGTAGAATACTATGCTACTTTGGATATCAAACCAAGAGGGTATTGTATAGATATTTTGTCTGTGTTTGAGTACTGAGCCCAGGGTGTCTTTACTACTAAGCAACATTCCCAGCCCTTTTTTTTGGGGGGGGGGGGTACTGGGGATTGAACTCAGGGGCATTCTACCTCCGAGCTATACCCTCAGCCCTATTTTTTATTCTTTATGTTGAAACTGAGTCTAAGTTGCGGAGTGCCTTACTAGGTAGCTGAGGCTGGCCGCGAACCCGGATCCTCCAGTCTCAGCCTCCCGAATGCTGGGATTACAAGCGTGCGCCACCACGCCCGGCTCCTTTTTGTTTTTTATTCTAAGACAGAGTCTCTCTAAACCACCAAGGCTGGCCTAGAACTTGTGATCTTCCTGCCTCAACCTCCGAAGTAGCTAGCATTGATTACAGGCTCGAGCCTCCATGCCTGGCTGGCATTTTTTGAAGGAGTGATGTGTATATGAGGTTTTGTTCCCAGTGAGGTACATAGTATCACACAGTAAGCGGCGTCTACAGACAATCAAACGAGCACAGGAGCTACGTTCCTTGATGGAAAGTAGGAACCTCTTACGACAATCCTAGAAAGAACACTGGCCGTCCTGAGTTTGTTTCCCCAAGAAAAGAGAGGCAAAATAACGGAGGTGATAGAGTCAGGCGGGCAGTCTTCCTGGAACTGCTGCCAAATGACCACCATGTGGAGGACCCCAAAAGGGGCACCGAGTCTGTCCCACAAGATTACCTGCCAGCCCTTTCTCCAAGCCAAGGGTGGGTGAGTGAGGAGTGCGATTAACATGACTTGGACAACAGGAGGCCATGGAGAGAGGAAGTGCGGCTGGTGCTAGCGGGTGTCCTGCTCATTCCACGGGGGCAGGGGAAAGTGAAGATGCCTGCTTTAGTCCACATGCCTGACTTGTAACTGACTTTTGCAGGCTGTTCCTTTTATTTTTGGTACTGGGGATTGAACCCAGGGGCATTCTATCTCTGGCTACGGCTCAGCCCTTATTATTTTTTATTTTGAAACAAGGTCCTGCTAAGTTGCTGAGGCTGGTCTTGAACCTGCGATCTTTCTGTCTCAGCTTCCTAAGTACTGGGATTACAGGTTTGCGCCACCATGCCCAGTAGGGTGTTTACTTTATAGCTATTATGGTACTGGGGATTGAACTCAGGAACATTCTACCTCTGAGCTACACTCCCAGCCCTATTTTTTTATTTTGAAACAGGGTCTTGCTGAGTTGCAGAAGGCCTCACTAGGTTGCTGAGGCTGGCCACGAACCCACGATCCTCCAGTCTCAGCCTCCCGAGTACCAGGATTACAAAAGTGCACCACCATGCTCAGCCAGCAACATTTTTATAAAAGACCGTCTAGAAGATCATGGATTTTCTTTTGTATTCTTCCATTGAATGGTATCAAGATTGATGTAGAGACAAAAATGGCTACACACACACACACACACACACACACACACACACACACACACAAAATTACATTAGGAATCCAGGACAATTGTATGCTTTTTTTTTTTTTGGTACTGGGAATTGAACCAAGGGGCATTCTACCTCTAAGCGAAACCCTCAGGCCTCTTTTTTGTTTTCAAACAGGGTCTGAGTTGCTAAGGCTGGCTTTAAACCTATAACCCTACTGCCTCAGCCTCTCAAATATTTTTTTATTTTTTTGAAAGGTAAGACTTCCTTTATGAGGTTCCTATGTGTCAGAAGGTGAACAATTGAGATGACCAAATTACAGGCTATTTCTTTTTCTCTGGGAAACAGTTTAGTACTCAAAAAATAAACTGGTTATCCTCCTCAGTCCCTCCAGGTTCAGTAGTCATTAAGAAGTGCTGTTCATGATATTTCAACAAAACAGGAAGGTAGTTCACACTTACATGATAGTACTCCACCCAGACAAATGTGGAAGCATTGAAACCTAAATGTATAGGCAATACCCCAAAATAAACTCTTTCTACCAAAAGGGTACAAAGAGTTTCCGTTCAAAATAACTGCTTCATGTCTCTTTTGAGTTGAGGACGGCCTATGGCGTCGGTCCGGTGGAGGTAGACTATTAGAACGTCAAAATTTTAACTGTAGGAGTGAGAAGCAGAAAGCCCTATAGGGGGTTAGAAAGAAAGAGAGATAGAACAAGGGGTTTCAGAGGGAAAATCCTTTACATTTGAAAAGTGTAACAATCACGATGGGCCTTATGGCAACCAAAGTGCCAAGCCTCAGCTAGGTGAACCCAGGATACAAGGACACCCTGCCGGGAGCCAGAAGCAAGGCAGACTGCCAGTTCCTGTGCAGTGAGACAGATGTCAGGGGAGCTCTGGGTGCCATGGTGAGGATCAACTGAACAGAGAACGTCTGGGCTTCAAGCAGGAAAGACTACCTAACCCCAGTTTAGGGTATATTAGGAAAGTTTCCCGGAGGAAGTGTGAACTAGGTTACATTCACTGTATTTTTTTTTTTTTAGGTACTGGGGATTGAAACCAGGGGCCTACCTCCAAGCTATACCACCAGTTCTATTTTTTATTCTTTATTTTGAAACAGGGTCTAAGTTGCAGAGGGCCTCACTAAGTAGCTGAGGCTGGCCAAGAACCTGGATCCTCTGGTCTCAGCCTTCCTAGTACTGGGATTACAAGTGTGGGCCACCATGCCCGGCTACTAATTGAATCTTAGGTGAAGTTCTACACTCTTCTCAACAAAACAAAAACAAAGCCACCCAGACTGGGCCAGCAGTCACTAGAAAAAGAAAAAAAAAAAAAAAAAAGGAGGAGGAGGAGGAGAAGAAAGAAAGAAAGAAGAAAGAAGAAGCCGGGCTTGGTGGCACACCCTTGTAATCCCAGCATTTGGGAGGCTGAGACCGGAGGATCCGGGTTCGAGGCCAGCCTCAGCTACCTAGTGAGGCCTTCCGAAACTTAGTGAGACCCTGTTTCAAAATAAAGAATAGCCGGGTGTGGTGGCGCACGCTTGTAATCCCAGCATTCGGGAGGCTGAGACCAGAGGATCCGGGTTCGAGGCCAGCCTCAGCTACCTAGTGAGGCACTCTGCAACTTAGTGAGACTCAGTTTCAAAATAAAAAGAATAAAAAATAAGGCTTGGGATGTAGCTCGGAGGTAGAATGCCCCTGAGTTCAATCCCCAGTACCGCAAAAAAAAAAAAAAAAAAAAAAAAAAATGGGGCTGGAGATGTAGCTCGGAGGTAGAATGCCCCTGAGTTCAATCCCGGGTACCAAAAAAAAAGAAAGAATCTTACTTAGTGATGTCCTCAGCAACCTAGCAAGAACTCTATTTCAAATAAAACAGGAAGCCAGGTGTGGTGTCACATGCTTGTAATCCCAGTACTTGTGAGGCTGAGACAGGAGGATCACAGGTTCAAAGCCAGCCTTGGCAATTTAGGTAGGCTCTCAGCAAACTAGACAGACTCTGTTTCCAAATAAGAAATAAAATTGGGCTGGGGGGTGCAGGTTGGAGGTAGAATGTCTCTGGGTTCAATCCCCAGTATTAAAAAAAAAAAAATAGGAAGCTGGGCATGGTGGCACATAATTTAGGCGCCAGTAAATGGAACAGAGCTGTTTAGCTGGTTAAGAATGATAGATTTGGAGCCGGGCGTGGTAGCGAACGCTTGTAATCCCAGCATTCGGGAGGCTGAGACGGGAGGATCTGGGTTCGCGGCCAGCCTCAGCTACCTAGTGAGGCAGTCCGCAACTTAGTGAGACTCGGTTTCAAAATAAAGAATAAAAAATAGGACTGGGGGTATAGCTCGGAGGTAGAATGCCCCTGAGTTCAATCCCCAGTACCGCAAAAAAAAAAAAAAAAAAAAAAAAAAAAAAAAAAAAAAAAAAAAAAAAAGAATGATAGATTTGGCCAGGCGGGGTGGCGCACACTTGTAATCCTAACATTTGGGAGGCTGAGACGGAAGGATCCGGGTTCACAGTCAGCCTCAGCTGCTTAGTGAGGCTCTCTGCAACCTAGTAAGACCCTGATTCAAAATAAAGAATAAAAAAATAAGGCTGGGGCTATAGCTTGGAGGTAGAATGCCCCTGGGTTCTATTCCTAGTACCGCAAAAAAAAAAAAAAAGATAGATTTGGCCAGGCATGGTGGTGCATGCTTATAATCCTATGAGACAGGAGGATTGTAAGGTTCATGGCCAGCCTCAGTTACTTAGTGAAGCCCTCCGCAACCTACTGAGACCCTGTTTCAAAATAAAGAATAAAAAATAGGGCTGGGGATTGGGGGTGTAGCTCAGAGGTTGAATGCCCTGGGTTTAATCCCCAGTACCACACACACACACACACACACAAAAAAAAGCCAGGTGCTGTGGCACACTTATAATTCAAGTACTTGGGAGGGTAAGACAAGAGGAGCTTAAGTTTGAGGATAGCCTCGGCAACAGAGACTCTCAGGAACCCAGTGAGACCCTGTTTCAAAAACAAAAATTTAAAAGGGAACAGGGGAGCAGCTCAGAGGCAGAATGCCCCTGGGTTCAATTCCCTGTACCACAAACACATACCAAAAATAAAAAAAAAAGTTATGGGGAGCTGAGAAAGGGCGGGAGGGCATGAAGACGCGGGCCTATAATCTAGTCCTGACTAGGCTGCCATGGTGATTTACAGGGGCTGTTGCCTTTGAACTCACTTTGGTTAATATTTAAGTGTCTACTATACTGAAAGCATTTGTTAGGAAGCTGCAATAAAGGAAGAAAAAAAAAAAAAAAAGACACAGGCCTTACCCTCACAAGTGTTTATGAACTAAGGGAGCTGCACATGCAAATAACAAGGGAATAAGGAAAAAGTGAGGAAAGGGAAGGTCCCAGTTGTGAGCTGAACACTGCAACATGTTTCCAAATTGGGTGCGGCATAGCTTAGCTGGAAGGTTCAATTCATGTCTGGAGAAGTAGAAAAAGGACGACTTCAAGTAGTCCAGATCAGAGCTGGGCATGGCAGCACACACCTGTAATCCTAGTACTTGGGAGGTTGAGACAGGAGGATCACAGGTTCAAGAACAGCCTCGGTAAACAGTTGAGACTCTCTTTAACCTAGTGAGACCCCCCCCCCTTTTTTTTAACGGTACTAGGGATTGAACTAAGGGGCGTTCTACCTCCGAGCTATACCCCCAGCCCTATTTTTTATTCTTTATTTTGAAACCGGGTCTCACTAAGTTGCGGAGGGCCTCACTAGGTAGCTGAGGTTGGCCTCGAACCCAGATCCTCTGGTCTCAGCCTCCCAAATGCTGGGATTACAAGTGTGCGCCACCACGCCCGGTTGAGACCCTGTTTTCAAATAAGAAATAAAATCAGGCTGGGGGTGTAGCTCTAAGGTAGAATGCCTCTGGGTTCAATCCCGAGTGCCATTTAAAAAAAAAAAATCCAGAAATAGAGCAAGGCCCCCAAAGTAGAGCAACTCAATATGTCAGAGGGTACAATAAGCTAAGAAACCTTCCCCTTTATGTTTTCACTGGGTTCGAGTACAGAAGGGAGCCATTGTTGTTTAATGGCACTTTGCTGGCTGTCCTCTGATGGGCTACATACGCCTTCCTGTGATGGAGCTGTCCTGTTTAAACAACAAATGGTAATTTGCGTGTCTTTTGGACGGCTGGCTGTAACTGATTAAGCAGTCATCTCTCACAGGTAACCAGCTGTCAATGTCACTCCATGGCAGAAACACTGCTGCCAGCCAGGACATGCTATCCTCCCTGTCCCTCCTCCACTACCAGGAAGGCTGAAGAGCCCTACAGTTCTGATGTCCTCAAGGACACGATTTCATGCAGGCAAGCGGGCCTGGAATAACTAGACGAAGGGGCTCACTACAGACATTTGACAGACTGCCCCCTCTTCTGGATAATCATACTGATAGAGATGAAAACAAGTTAATACTCAGAGATACAATAGGATATATGGTTTTATGAAAAGTAATTTTGCCATATGTATTAAAAATCTGAATTTTTAGCCCAGTGTTGTGGCATATGCCTGTTATCCCAGTACTTGGGAGGCTGAGACAGGAGGATCACAGGTTGGAGGACTGCCTCAGCAAGGAGTGAGACTCTCATCAACCTAGTGAGACCCTATTTCAAAATAAAAATAAAATAGGGCTGGAGATGTAGCTCAGAGGTAGAATGCCCCTGGGTTCAACCCCCAGTGTCTCTCTCTCACACACACAAACACAGATACACAGGGGGGGAAAAAGCCTGAATTTTCATTCCTACTAACCCAGTAATGCTACATTGAGGATTCTATTCTAATAAAACCACCAAATATATATATTTTAGGACCAAGGGAGCAAACAAGGATTCAGTGAGTGCCTAAGTGAAGGGACTATGCTACGTCTTAGAAAAAAAGAGAGAAAGCTTACTCAAGGGGCTGATAGTGTGAAAGCAAGATAATTATACCTCCAGGCATAAGAAGTTCTGCAACAGCCAGATGTGGTGACACACACCTGTAATTCAGCATTTGGAAGGCTGAGACAGAAGATTTGAAGGTCAGAGCCCAGCTTTCAGCAACATAGCAAGACTATGTTTCAAAACTAAAAACAGGCCAGGCGTGGTGGCGCACGCTTGTAATCCCCGTACTCTGGGAGGTTCACATTAGGAGAATCCGGGTTCGCAGCCAGCCTCGCTACTTAGTGAGGCCCTCCCCAACTTAGTGAGACCCTGTTTCAAAATAATTAAAAAATAGGGCTGGGGAGTAAAGCCCCTGGGTTCTATCCCCAGTACCATAAAAAAACAAACAAAAACCAAAAACGAAAAGGGCTGGGAGTGTAGCTCAGAGGTAAAATGCCCCTCAGTCCACCCCCCACCACCAAGAAGAAAGAAAAGGTTCTGCAAGGAGAAAGTTTAGGGTGCTCTGCAAGCTAGTACGTCTTGGGGAAACTTGATTACACATGAAGATGGCAGTCAAAGGAACTCACTAGGGCAGTAAGCCTGGAAAGGAAGCAGAGTATGAGTAGGATGTGGCTAGGGTAGTCCCATGGGCAAGGAGAGCACAGAGAAACCTCCAGCAGAGGAAGGCCTAAGCCAATGTCCTGGGCGGGGAGGGGTTTCGCGCAGTCTAGAAACGGAAATGTTAAATCTGAGTGAGGTAGGCAGCAAGTGGAGACCCGGGGGACCAGAGAGACCAGAGAACTGGGCCAGGATGTGCCGGCACTGAAGGGCGTGGGGACGACTTTGGAGATGTGCTCTTTCTGATGACGACTCAACACATCTGAGGTAGACAAGAGGGGCAGCAGGAAGACCAGGTGGTTAAGAGGCTACTGCAGCCAGTACAATGGCGCATGCTGGTAATCCCAATTTTTGGGAGGCAGAGACAGGAAGATGGCTGAGACAGGAGGATCACAAGTTGGCGGCCAGCCTCGGCTACTTAGTGAGGCCCTCTGCAACTTAGTGAGACCCTGGTTCAAAACAAAGAATAAAAAATAGAGCTGGGGTTGAAGTTCAGAGGTAGAATGTCCCTGGGTTCAATCCCCAGTACTGAAAAAATTTAGACTGGAGTAAGGGAATTCTGATTGTTTAGAAAAGTCTCTAAAATAAAAAAACTCACATGCATTAAAGAATCTAAATTTGGCCAGGCATGGTGGCATATGCTTTTAATCCCAGTATTTGGGAGACTGAGACAGGAAGATCACAGGTTCATGACCAACCTCAGCAACTTAGTGAGACCCTATTTAAAAAATAAAATAGGAGCTGGGCGTGGTGGCACACCCTTGTAATCCCAGCATTTGGGAGGCTGAGACTGGAGGATCTGGGTTCGTGGCCAGCCTCAGCTACTTAGTGAGGCACTCCGCAACTTAGTGAGACCCTGTTTCAAAATAAAGAATAAAAAATAGGGCTGGGGTATAGCTCGGAGGTAGAATGCCCCTGAGTTCAATCCCCAGTACCTCAAAATAAAAAAAGGGCTGGGGGTGTAGCTCGAAGGAAGGTAGAATGCCCCTGAGTTCAATCCCCAATACCGCAAAACAAAACAAAAAATAAATAAATAAAATAGGGAGTCGGGCGTGGTGGCGCACGCTTGTACTCCCAGCATTTGGGAGGCTGAGACCAGAGGATCCGGGTTCGTGGCCAGCCTCAGCTACCTAGTGAAGCACTCTGCAACTTAGGGAGACCCTGTTTCAAAACAAAGAATAAAAAACAGGGCTGGTATAGCTTGGAGGTAGAATGCTTCTGAGTTCACTCCCTAGTCCCACAAAAATATATATATGTAAAAAATAAAAATAAAATAAAATAGGGATGGGGGTGTAGCTCAGAGGTTCAATCCCTAGTAACACACACACACACACACACACTATATATATATACACATATATATACATATATAAATTTACTCCTCTTTCCCCAAAAGATCCCCCCTGTGTAATTCCCCGAGAACAAGAAGTTTGGATATTACAGGATTAAAAAAAAAAAAAAAAATCAAATTTCATCTATGTCACAGGCTTCTCAGGACGATGTAATTCAGTTATAGAAAGTACAATTTTCTCCACCATAAGCAAACAAAAGAAATGAAAACACATAAAAGGGATCACTTTTTTTTTTTTTTGGTGGTGGTGGTACTGGGGGTCGAACTCAGGAGCATTTTACCTCTAAGCTACACCCTTAGTCCTATTTTTTCATCTTTATTTTGAAACAAGGTCTCACTAAGTTGTGGAGGGCCTCACTAAGTAGCTGAGGCTGGCCAAGAACCCTGACCCTCTAGGCTCAGCCTCCCAAGTACTGGGATTACAAGTGTGTGCCACCATGCCTGGCTAGGGATGATTTCTTGGTTATGAAGAATGATCCCATTTTCCGAAGAGAAGATGTTTTAGTCACTGTATAATTAAAAAGAGCTACACAAATCTAACACTTTTTCATAACTAATTCAAATTGACAGCTGGTGTGGTGGTGCATGCCTATATTCCTAGTACTTGAGAGAAGCTGAGACAGGAGGATCACAAGTTCCATGTCAGCCTCAGCAATTTAGAGAGGCTGTCAGCAACTTAGTGAGAGACCATGTTTCCAAATGAAAAATAAAATAGGGCTGAGGGTATAGCCTGGAGGTAGAAAGCCCCTTCCACCCACAGTATCAAAACAAAAAACAAACAAAACACAGTGTCACACACACTTGTAATCCCAGCAACTCAGGAGGCTGAGGCTAGAGGGTAGAAAGTTCCAGGCCAGCCTAGCAATTCAGTGAGATCCTATCTCAAAATTTAAAGAAAAAAGAAAGAGAAAAAAGGCTGGGGTGTGGCTCAATGGTAGAGTGCCCCTGGGTTCAATGCCAAGCACTGCAACCTCCTCTCCCCAACCCCCCAAAAAACAAACCCCAAAACAAAATGATACAATATGTAGGAAGTCTTTAGAATCTATGCAAATGTTCCATTTTAACTAGTATACCCTGATTCAAGCTTACTCCTTACCAGGTGCACTTTCTCTACTTCCAAAAGAGACACCAGAGGGCTTATAAGACCTCAAATACAAACCTTTTCAGAAGGAAAGGGGCACTGGAGTTCAGAATATAAGAACTTTGTTCCAAGCACCTCCAATGGGGCTGGAGACAAATATAACTGTTGTTAAAAGACAAACTAAATTACCCCTCCTCTAGCTGTTTGAGTGGAGGCCTCTCTAGTAATTACCACGCTTTGGGCCTCCTCCAGGCAGCTGCAGGGCTCGGGGGCTCCAAAGGAGCAGGTTCCTGAGAGTACTGGGGCGGGGGCAGCCAGAGAACCACTATGCTGTCCTCCACATGTCCCATCAAAAGAAGACAGGCCTGAGCCTTGCTCCGCCCATAGTTTTCTCTCTCTGAGCACCTACACACTGCTCCATGTGGAAAATCAGCACTTGCATCCCACAGAAATGTCACAACCTGCAGAGAAGAGCGGGACTAGAAGGTCTAAATAATAGGATGTGTTAGTGCAAACAATGGGTGTGTCAGACCCTCAATTCCAGACTACAAGAACAACTTCCAGATTTCACCCGGCATTTAAAGGAGAAACTTGCCAGACGTGGTGGTGCACGCTTGTAACCTCAGCATTTGGGAGGCTGAGACTGGAGGATCCGGGTTCGCAGCCAGCCTCAGCTACCTAGTGAGGCACTCTGCAACTTAGTGAGACCCTGTTTCAAAATAAAGAATAAAAAATAGGGCTGGGGGTGTAGCTCGGAGGTAGAATGCCCCTGGATTTAATCCCTAGTACCACCAAAAAAAAAGAAAAAAGTAATTTGGCATCAATTATTTCATTTTATTTGTTTTTTAGTATTGGGGATTAAATCCAGGGCCATTTTACCTCTGAGCTATACCTATAGCCCTATTTATTTTGAAACAGGGTCTTGCTAAATTGCTGAGGCTAAGTCAGGCGTGGTGGTGCACGCTTGTAATCCCAGCATTCAGGAGGCTGAGACTGGAGGATCCGGGTTCGAGGCCAGCCTCAGCTACCTAGTGAGGCACTCCACAATTTAGTGAGACCCAGTATCAAAATAAAGAATAAAAAATAGGGCTGGGGGTATAGCTCGGAGGTAGAATGCCCCTGAGTTCAATCCCTAGTACTGCAAAAAAAAAAAAAAAAAAAAAAAAAAAAAAAATTGCTGAGGCTAGCCTTCAATCTCCAATCCTCCTTTCTCAGCCTCCAAGTACTGGGATTGCTGGTGTGCGCCACCTCGCCCAGCTCAGCATCAATTATTTTAAATGGGTCTTGTATTCTATTTTTAGTTTAAATATTTGCTTAGAAAAGTTACTTTTCAGGGCTGGGAATGTGGGAGAGTGCTTGTCTAGCATGCACAAGGTCCTGTGTTCAATTCCTAATACTACAAAAACAAAAGCTATTTTTCTTCCTTTATACTTTTTACTGTGGGCAGTAAATCTAGTAAATTAAGTTAAAGGATCAAGAAGACCAAGTCCAGAGAGCTTGGGTTTTTTTTTTTCCTTTTTCTTTCTTTCTCTCTTTGTGGTACTGGGGATTGAACCCAGGGCATTCTAATTCTGAGCTACACCTCCAACCCTATTTTAATTTTGAAATAGGGTCTCACCAAGTTGCTGAGGTTTGCCTCAAACCTGCAATCCTCCTGTCTCAGCCTCCCAAGTACTGGGATAGTTCTTTCTCTCTTAAGATCGTCTTAAACCAGGCATGGTGGCCCATGCCTATAATCCCAGTTACCGGAGAGGCAGAGGCAGAGGCAGAGGCAGAGGCAGGAGGATTCCACATTCGAGGCCAGCCTGGGCAATTTAATGAGACCCTGTCTCAAAATAAGAATAAATAAATAAGAGTTGAGGATGTACTTCAGTAGTAGAGCACTTGACTAGTATATATAATAAGGTCCTGCATTCAATCCCCAGTACCACAAAAAGAAACAAAAATAGTAAACTATTTTCCAAGTATAAATGAGGAAATGTAGTTATTATATAATGAATGTTTATGCTTGGTTTTCTTTCTATTCATAATAAGCAAATGCTTTAATAGCTTAAATCTCAAAATACAGTCTCAAAAGATTGCAACCACTTACCCCCAACCCCCAATCTCTTCCTTTACAACAGAGACCAGTTTTATAAGTGTTTGGAACAATTCCTAGTAATTTTGAGCCTGCCTCCCCCCCCTCCCCAAACCACACATATATACATGACCAGATGGAATTTTAGGAAATTTTCCAATCCATTTTCTTATCATAAAGCCTAGTATATATGAAGTCACAAATATGGGCAAGGTAATTATGCGATTCTAGAAGCTTCCACAGAGCTATCCTTAAGAACCCTCACAAATGTGTTCCCCAATCTGTGCAGTGGAGGTCAAATGCAGGCTGAGTTCACACAGGGCAGGAAACACCACCATTACCACACGTGTCTGCACAGTAAGGGGCGAATGACACAAAAGCAAAGTGTAGAGGAGCAAAAACAACACAGGGTTCCATTGACACCGACTGCACTGTTCTGCTACCTTCTCTCTGACCACCTGGCTTCTCTGGGCCAGAGAAATCCCCCTGTAAAATAACAGCCTTATACCCTATGTTCTTTTTTACTTTAAAAAGTTAGAACTTAGGTCAGGCATGGTGGCGCACGCTTCTAATCCCAGTACTTGAGAGGCTGAGATGGGATCACAGATTCTCAGCCAGCCTCAGCTTCTTAGTGAGGCCCTCCACAATTTAGTGAGACTTTGCTTCAAAATAAAGAATAAAAAATAAGTCAGGCATGGTGGCGCATGCTTGTAATCCCAGCATTTGGGAGGCTGAGATGGGAGGATCCGGGTTCACGGCCAACCTCAGCTACCTAGTGAGGCACTCCGAAACTTACTGAGACCCAGTTTCAAAATAAAGAATAAAAAATAAGCCGGGCATGGTGGCGCACGCTTGTAATCCCAGCATTCGGGAGGCTGAGACCAGAGGATCCGGGTTCGCGGCCAGCCTCAGCTACCTAGTGAGGCACTCCGAAACTTACTGAGACCCAGTTTCAAAATAAAGAATAAAAAAATAAGCCGGGCGTGGTGGCGCACGCTTGTAATCCCAGCATTCGGGAGGCTGAGACCAGAGGATCCGGGTTCGCGGCCAGCCTCAGCTACCTAGTGAGGCACTCCGCAACTTAGTGAGACTCGGTTTCAAAATAAAGAATAAAAAATAGGGCTGGGGGTATAGCTCGGAGGTAGAATGCCTCTGAGTTCAATACCCAGTACCGCAAAAA
>PVLC010012005.1:0-45512 GCA_004027655.1 Graphiurus murinus
GCTTGTAATCCCAGCATTCGGGAGGCTGAGACCGGAGGATCCGGGTTCGCGGCCAGCCTCAGCTACCTAGTGAGGCACTCCGCAACTTAGTGAGACTCAGTTTCAAAATAAAGAATAAAAAATAGGGCTGGGGGTGTAGCTCGGAGGTAGAATGCCCCTGGGTTCAATCCCCAATACCGCAAAAAAAAAAAAAAAAAAAAAAAAGAGAGCTGGGAAGCCGGGCGTGGTGGCACACACTTGTAATCCCAGCATTTGGGAGGCTGAGTCCGGAGGATCTGGGTTCGAGGCCAGCCTCAGCTACTTAGCGAGGCACTCTGCAACTTAGTGAGACCCTGTTTCAAAATAAAGAATAAAAAATAGGGCTGGGGGTGTAGCTCAGAGGTTGAATGCCCCAGCGTTCAATCTTCAGTACCACAAAAATAAATAAACAAATAAATAAAATAAATACAGTAAAATCTAGCTGGGTACAGTAGTTCACACTTATAATTTCAAGCTGAAGCATGAAGACTGAAAACTGGAGGCCAGCCTGGGTAACTTAGTGAGACCCTATCTCAAAGTAGAAAAATGAAAAGATATGGGGATGTAGCTCAGAGGCAGAGTGCCCCTAGGTTGAATCCCCAGTACCGGTGAAAAAAGAAATCACTTCACAAGGGGGCTGTAACTTAGAGACATACAACAATTATGACCTCCAACAATAACTTTATGCTCCATCCTATAACAGGAACAGAGATGCCGGGCTGGTGGCACACGCTTGTAATCTCAGCATTTGGGAGGCTGAGACTGGAGGATCCGGGTTCCCGGCCAGCCTCAGCCACCTAGTGAGGCTCTGTTTTGGAAAAAAAAAAAAAAAAAAAAAAAATAAAAAAAAGGGCTGGGGGTATAGCTCTGAGGAAGAATGCCCCTGAGTTCAATCCCCAGTACCAAAAAAAAAAAAAAAAAAAAAAAAGGAACACAGAAGAATTTTCTATTAGAAAGGCAAAGAATAAAATTCTTTCAATGAAAGCAACTTTTATCAGCAGCACAGTTTTTGCTACGGGCCAACTCAGGATATTTATAAGGTTAGATAAGGTACTGAGAAGAGATTTAGTCCCATCTGATCAAACTTGGAGGCCTAGATTACCAATCCGTTTATATGGTTAAGCAGAGTCAAATGATTTCCCCAAGTGAATCATCGCTCTGTTCCTATGGCCCACTCTGGGCAGTGCCCCTCACACTGCCCTAGGTCCATGCATTCCAAAGACTAGCAGGCAGCAACAGCACCAGAGCTCAGATCTCTTCATACAACTGAAGATGTTGTAGTACAGTCTTAGGTAATAACATCATTTACCTTAAAGAGGCACGAAGCAAACAGAGCTTTAAGGAAGCAATACTTGTTTTTTTAAACTATAATTCTAGGCAATCTAACAATTTAATTTAAAAAACACTCAGGATTAATGATATTTAAAAAAAAAATAAGTTTCATTTCACCTTAGGTTTAATGTTTTCCAGTTCTCCATTCTTTAGTCTCCACAAAACATGTCTTGTTGTATCTCCCCCAATTCCAAAATTAAGTGCATGAAGTGGAGAAAAAAGCTCTCGCCATATCTAAAGAGAAAAACTTGATTTAGTTAAGCTAAAACCAGTGGGAAGTGAAATCTTTCAATTTCAATATGTTGGTAAAGCATCTGAAATAACAATTCTATTTTCTCTACTCAAACATAACACTGTTAAAATTGTTTTTGAGCATGCCCTAGTGCTGTAACTCAATTCTTAATGCCACATTAGGACTCAGCTCAAGAACTGAGTCACAATTCAACCTGATGATCTTTAAGAGAAACCAAAAAGCAAGGGTATGGTGGTATACACTTATAATCCTAGTACCTGGGAGGTTGAGACAGGAGGATTGCAGGTTCAAAGCCAGCCTTGGCAATTTAGTGAGGACCTCCCCATCTTAGAGAGACCGTTTCCAAATAAAAAATAAATTTGGGCTAGGGGCATACCTCTCAGTTCAATCCCTAGTACCAAAAAAAAAAAAAAAAAAAAAAAAAAAAAAAAGAGAGAGAGAGAGAGAGAGAGAGAGAGAGAGAGAGAGAGAGAGAGAGAGAGGGAGAGATATCAAAGCTGGACATGGAGCCAGGCGTGGTGGTGCACGCTTGTAATCCCAGCATTTGGGAGGCTGAGACCGGAGGATCCAGGTTCGGGGCCAGCCTCAGCTACCTAGTGAGGCACTCCGCAACTTAGTGAGACTCGGTTTCAAAATAAAGAATAAAAAATAGGGCTAGGGGTATAGTTCGAAGGTAGAATGCCCCTGAGTTCAATCCCTAGTTCCGGAAAAAAAAAAAAAAGCTGGACATGGTAATGCATGCCTGTTATCCCAGTACTTAGAGACAGGAGGATTGCAGGCTTGAGGCCAGCCTCAGCAACCCTCAGCAACTTGGAAAACCCTGTTTCAAAATAAAAAATAAAAACAGGGTTGGGGTATAGCTAGGAGGTAGAATGGGGATTCATCCCCAGTACCAAAAGTAACACACACACACACATACACCCACTCACCCACCCAACAATTGGGCTGGGGATGTGGCTCAGTGACAGGGTGCTTGTCCAGCATGTTTCAGGCCCTGGGTTCAATATCTAAGCACCACCAAGGGGAAAAAAAAGTGAGAGATACCAGTAATTTTTTTTTTTTTTTTTTTTTTTTGCGGTACTGGGGATTGAACTCAGAGGCATTTTACCTCTACCTCCGAGCTATACCCCCAGCCCTATTTTTTATTCTTTATTTTGAAACCGGGTCTCACTAAGTTGCGGAATGCCTCACTTAGGTAGCTGAGGCTGGCCGCGAACCCGGATCCTCCGGTCTCAGCCTCCCAAATGCTGGGATTACAAGCGTGCGCCACCACGCCCGGCTACCAGTAATTTTTAATTAAGTTCTCACGCCAATAAATTCCTCTTTCCACTTATTCAATTATTTTCTTAAAATATGGTGAAACATAAGACATTCTTCCTCTGAGCTAGCCCCCTTAGCTCTTTTTTTTTTTTTTTTTTTTTTTTGCAGTACTGGGGCATTCTCCCACCAGGCTACATCCCCAGTCCTATATTTTATTCTTTATTTTGAAACAGGATCTCACTAAGTAGCTGAGGCTGGCTGCAAACCTGTCATCCTCCTGTCTCAGCCTCCCAAGTACTGGGATTACAAGCCTGTGCTACCACGCCCGGCTCCCTTCAGCTCTATTTTATTTTTGTGGTACTGAGGATTAAACCCAGGAGGGTCCTACCACTGAGCTATAACCCCAGCATTTTTAGTTTTGAAACAGGGTTTCATTAAGTTCTTGCACAGTAGCCTTGAACCTGTGATCCTCTTGTCTCAACCTCCTATGCGCTGGGATTACATGTATGTGCCATTGCGCTCAGCTTATTTTTCCTTATGTTTTGCAGTACTAGAAATTGAACCCAGGTTCTTTTCCACCAATCAACTACAGCCTTAGACCTTTTTTTTGAAACAGGGTCTTGCTAGTATGCTGGCCTTGAAACTGGGATCCTCCTGTCTCAGCCTCCCATGTACTTGGATTACAAGTATATGCCACCATGCCCCACTAAGTTATCTTTTAAACTTCCCTCAGTCATGTATGGTGGCATATGCCTATAAACTCAGTACTTGGGAGGCTGAGACAGGAGGACTGCAGGTGAAGCTAGCCTCAGCAACTTAGTAAGACCCTGTTTCAAAATAAAATATGGCCAGGGGTGTAGCTCCTGTGTTCAATCCTTAACACCACAAAAACAAAAGCAAACAAACAAACCAAAAAAATTCCCTCAGGAGAATGCCTACCCCTATAAAAAGGATTTGGGCTGGATGTGGGTACATATGCCTATAATCCTAGCTACTCTGAAGATGAGGCAGGAAAATCACAAGTCTGAGGCCATCCTTGGCAATTTGGTAAGATTCTGTCTCAAAATAAAAAAAAATAAGCCAAGTGTGGTGGTGACCTCCTATAATCCTAGTACATGGGAGGCTGAGACAGGAGAATTGCAGATTCAAAGACAGTTTCAGCAAATAGTGAGATTCTCATCAACCTAGTGAGACTCTATTTCAAAAGAAAAATAAAATAGGGTGGGGATGTAGCTCTGAGGTAGAATGACCCTGGGTTCAACCTCCAGTACTACAAATAAATAAGCAGAATAAAAAGGGCTGGGGATGCAGGCCAGTGGTAGCGCAATGGTATGTTCAATCTATAGTATGCCCCATTCCACGCAAAAGACTTGGAACAGATCACTATAAAAATATATAAAATAAGAAAATAGAGCGAAGCGTGGTGGTGCATGCTTAATCCCAGTACTTGGGAGGCTGAGACTGGAGGATCCCTTGACCAGCCTCAGCTACTTAGTGAGGTCCTCTGCAACTTAGGGAGATCCTGTTTCGAAATAAAGAATACAAAATAGGGCTGGGGGTGTAGCTCAGAGGTAGAATGCCTCTGGGTTTAATCCCCAGTACTGCAAATAAAAAATAAAATAGAGCTTTATCTCCTTCAGTGCCACTCTTGAATAAACCTGCCTCCATTTTCCTACCAACACTGGTCTTCTGAATGACTATTAGTACTTGAGTGGCAGGCATGCCAGACAATTGATTTTGGTGGCAGTTCTGGTGAGAAAGCCAGAAGAAAGGTGCCCTCTAAGTTCACATGGAAAGAAGAAAACACTCTTGTAAAAAGACTACTTGTCTGCTCATGGTGAGCCAAACCCACAGTATGGACTTTAAAACACCCCAGTAGCTGCGGAGAAAGTTTTTTTTAATCTCGGGGTTTCTCCCGTGTTTCCTGTTTGAGGCATGGGCTGCCACAGGGCGCGGTGGCACACACCCATAATCCTAGTGACTTGGCTGAGACTAGAAGATCGAAGCTTCACATTCAGCCTTGGCAACTTCGAGAGGCTTTCAGTAACCTAGTGAGACCCTGTTTCCAAATAAGAATTAAAATCGGGCTGGGGATGTAGCTTGGAGGTAGAATGCCTCTGGGTTCAATTCCCAGTACCAAAAAAAAAAAAAAAAAAAAAAAAAAAAAAAAAAAAAAAAAAAAAAAAAAAAAAAAAAAAAAAAAAAAAAAAAAAAAAAAAAAAAAAAAAAAAAAAAAAAAAAAAAAAAAAAAAAAAAAAAAAAAAAAAAAAAAAAAAAAAAAAAAAAAAAAAAAAAAAAAAGTAAATAAATAAAAGGCCTAAGAATGTAGCTCAGTGGAAGAGAACTCTTCAGTTCCACCCCCAGTACTATAAACAATAGCAACAATGACGACAATGAAGAAACAACAAAAAAACCTTTGTTAGTGGAAGAAAATGGTCTTTGATCTTTTGTAGGAGCTGATGGGACCCAGGAGGGTATGTCAAACCGGCATGCATACAGAGAATCTTTAATCTCCACTGTCAGGGCTTGGATACTTGTCTGGACCTTGCTTGGGGTAGTAGGAGATACTAGTTAATGTGAGGTTAGATTCAAAGATCTAAAAATAATTTCCAGCATGTCCTTTGGGGGAAAATTGCTTAGAGAGTAATCTTTTGGTATGGATTTTTCATAATGAAGACTCCAACAAAAAGAGAACCAGGTTGAGAGTTTAGAGAAGGAAAGACATTCCCAAAGTGGACAGTAAAATGGAAGAAAAAAAAAAGTAATGAAATTGGTCCTTTAAATGCTTTAAATCCACCCTCAACTGGTGTAGGGCAATGGCACCTCCAGATTTCACAGATTTAAATTAAAGAATAAGTAAAATAGGAAAATGGTAAAATACAAAGTGAGAGCCATGACTAAAACAAATACAAATAAGCAAATACAAGTAAGAAATGAAAATAACAACTAGGGTAAATATAACGTCGATCTTCTTGGAAGTCAGAACAAAAAGTAGAGTTTAGTTACAAACAATGCTAAATTATTTTTGTGTCCTCATGCATGGTGGCACAAAGAAGCCCTTAGGTAAGTCTCACATTCCTTGTGCTTTGAACTAGAGTTTCTCTAAGAAATCTAAAGAAGTCTAGAGGATCAGCTCAGAATGAAAGTCTGTTGGTAATCAATGGATAAACACTGTTAGTCAACTTCCACCTTTACCTCATACTGTTGCATTAACTGTACCATGGAGTCTCCCACAAACAGTACATCAGGTTCTTTGTCTTTACAGTCCAGGACAAATCTGTTGTGCTGGTGTGAACAAGAAAGAAAAGTTAGAAAGTGGCATCTTTTCCCTGTGAGATTTCTTGACTTAGAACAGTTGTCTAACCAGTTACTATGAAAACATTATTTTGGGCCTGGGGATACAGCTCAGTGGTAGAGTACATACTTAGCATGTATAGGGCCCTAAGCTTGATCCTCAGCATCAAAACCAAAATCACTCTGCGGTCTATCCTTAAAGTTAATTCCTCTTGTCTTGCTCCGAAATTAACTAAAACTTTCTTTTACCCTTACCATACTGATCACTCTTATGTTGAAGAAACCAGGAATTCTGGTGAAATCAGAATAGAAAAATATATTTCATATGTTTATCTTTTTCTCAAACTTTTTTTTTTGGTACTGGAGGTTGAACCCAGGTGGGTGCTAACTCCAAACTACACCCTCAAATCTTATTTTTTATTTTTTGTGGTACTCGGGATGGAACCCAGGGGCATTCTCCCCCCAAGCTATACTCCCAGCCCTATTTTTTATTCTTTATTTTGAAACAGGGTCTCACTAATTTGCAGAGGGCCTCACTAAGTAGCAGAGGCTGGCAACGAACCTGTGATCATCTTGTCTCAGCCTCCCAAGTACTGAGATTGCAAGCATGTGCCACCACGCCTGACTTATTTTTTATTTTGAAATAGCATCTTGCTAAGTTTCCAAGACTGGCCTTGAACCTGAGATCCTCCTTTTTCAGCTTCCCGAGTACTAGGATTACAAGTGTGCACCACCATGTCCGGTTCTCCTCAAAACTTTTAGTAAGATATTTCCCAGGTTTGCTCTATCTCTATGTATGTGTATGTATTTGCAAAATCACTTGAAGGTAAGTCGTATACATGATTCTTCACCTCTAAATATTTTGGCATGCATCTA
This sequence comes from Graphiurus murinus, assembly GCA_004027655.1. NCBI lineage: Eukaryota > Metazoa > Chordata > Mammalia > Rodentia > Gliridae > Graphiurus > Graphiurus murinus. Next base: position 7,034 of record PVLC010012005.1, read on the forward strand.
TTAAGAGTAAAAGCATTCTTCTACAAAATAATGAACTATTATCATACTAAAAAAAATCTCATAACATGAATATCCAGTCTATATTCAATCTTTCTAACTGCTCCAAGAGTTAAATTGTTTCTTTTCTTTTTTCTTTTTGGTACTGAAGATTGAACCCAGAGTCACCGTGCCTCTGAGATACAACCCCAACCCTATTCTAATTTTTATTTTGAGCAGGGTCTAACGTTGCGGAGGGCCTAGCAAAATTAATGAGGCTGGCTGTGAACCTGCAATCCTGTCTCAGGCTGCTAAGTACTGGGATTATAGGCATGCACCACCATGTTTAGCCCTATTTTATTATTATTACTTTTTTTTGCAGTACTGGGAATGGAACCCAAAGGCATTCTATCTCTGAGCTACATCCCCAGCCCTAATTTTTATTCTTTATTTTGAAACAGAGTCTAAGTTGCAGAAGGCCTCACTAAGTAGCTGAGGCTAGCTGGGAACCCGGATCTTCCTGTCTCAGCCTCCCAAGTACTGGGATTACAAGCGTGCGCCACCACGGCTCCTATTTTAATTAATTTTTGTGGCAATGGGGATGGAATCCAGGGGCCTTCTACCTCCAGGCTACACCCCCAGCCCTGTTTTTTTAATTTTACTTGGTAACAGGATCTTGCTAAATTGTTGAGGCTGGCTTCTCATCTGCAATCCTCCTGTCTCAGTCTTCCAAGTACAAGGATTATAGGCTTGCACCACCATGCCCAGCTTATTTTGAAAGAATATCACTGAGTTGGGTAGGACCTCACTAAGTTGGTGAGGCTAGTTTCAAACCTGTAATCCTCTTGTCTCAGCCTTCCAAGTACTAGGATTACAGGTATGCACCATAATGTCTGGCTTATTCCTAGTGTTTGAAACAGGGTTCAATCAAGATCCATCTATATTTTTTTTTGGATGTTTTCAATATGGAGTCTGAAAATGTCTATTTACCTCTAAAATGCAAGACATTAGTAAACTAGGACTCAGTCCTTTTCAGTTTAATTCAAATTTATAAGCAGTAGTAACCTAGTCCTGGAATTTCTCACTGTTTGAAAGGCACAAGACATACTTTATTTATTTTTATTTTTTTTTGGTACTGGTGATTGAACCTGGGGCATTCTATCTCCAAGCTACATCCCCAGCCCTTTTTATCTTTTATTTTGAAACAGGGTCTCTCTAAATCGTTGAGGCTGTCCTTGAACCTGCGATCCTCCTATCTCAGCCTCCCAAGTATCAGAATTAGAGGCTGGTGCCACCATGCCCAGCAATACTCTTTTTAAAAAAAGAGACAATCTCCAGGTAGGGATACAGCTTAGTGGCAGAGTGCTGGTTTCAATCCCTAGTGGTGAAAAGATGGGACAGAATGCTGCTAAATTGCCCAGGTTGGCTTTGAATAGCTGGCTGGGCTCAAGGAATCCTCCAGCCTCAGCCTCTTGAGTTGCTGGAGCTACAGGCACGTGCTAACACACCTAGCTAAGATACCTTTTTTGTGTGTGGTGCAGACAATTGAACCCAGGGGCATTCTTCTTCTGAGCTATACTCCAAGCCCTTTTTATTTTTTGCTTTTGAAACAGGGTCTCACTAAGTTGCTGAGGCTGGTTTTGAACCTGTGCTCCTCCTCTCAGCCTCTCAAGCACTAAGATTAATGTGCTATAACCCTCAGCTACTCTTTAAAATGGATTTTACCTATCAATGCTAAGACAGTTTATTTATTTATTTATTTATTTATTTTTTGCGGTACTGGACCCCAACCCTATTTTTTATTCTTTATTTTGAAACCGGGTCTCACTAAGTTGTGGAGTGCCTCACTAGGTAGCTGAGGCTGGCTGCGAACCCATATCCTCTGGTCTCAGCCTCCTAAATGCTGGGATTACAAGCGTGCGCCACCAGGCCCGGCTCGCTAAGACAGTTTAAAGTTTCATATTCATCCCAGAAACAAATTTACGAGCTACTGTAAGCTAGTTTCATGGGAAGGTATGAACACTTTTCTTTTTCTCAAACTCTACATTCAATCATTTCTTAGGAATTACTTAGGATCTATTTTAGCATTTCTGCTGACAACACCAATATAAATGATAATGTGGTGAAACGACATTACTCATTATAAATAAATGAGTAAAAGTGGAAGATGATGCAAATACTTCTGAAAATAATTTGGCAGTTTTTATTAAAACAGTTCCTCTCAGAGTGACAGTATTAGGGACAACTCTCTTTAGTACAAGAGACTGAACCCAGGGGATACTTTACCACCAAGTTATACCGCCAGATCTTTACTTTTTTTTTTTTTTTTTTGCGGTACTAGGGGTTGAACTCAGGGGCGTTCTACCTCCGAGCTATACCCCCAGCCCTATTTTTTATTCTTTATTTTGAAACCGGGTCTCACTAAGTTGTGGAGTGCCTCACTAGGTAGCTGAGGCTGGCCGAGAACCCGGATCTTCCGGTCTCAGCCTCCTGAATGCTGGGATTACAAGCGTGCGCCACCACGCCCGGCTACTTTTTTTTTTTTTTTTTGACAAGGTCCTGCTAAACTGTCCAGGCTGGACTCAAACTGATGATCTTCCAGCCTCTCCTGAGTAGCTGGATTACAGGTATGTGCCTCAGCAATGTAGCAAGACTCTTGGCAACCTGGTGAGACTCCGCTTCAAAACAAAAGACACATTTCACCTGGTGCACAGAGAGTTGAGGCAGGAGCCACCTTAGCTAGTGGCTGACAGAATCTCGAGGTTCTTAGAAATTAACTCCAGTAAAGAAGTTAAATCCTGTCAAGCCAGTGATTGCAGACGACCAACACGAAAAATTAATCACATTCTTCTCTCCACTCTTGAAAACCTCGACTGTGAACCTCCAGACTGCCTAGCCAAACCACCCAGCAAACTCCTATGGCTGCAGCTGAACTCATCAGGATGGAGAACTACAGAGCTATCCTGTAGGGACCCCAGTGGCTACAACTGGGCCTGTCAAGACTGAGTTTGCAAAATGTCCCAGTGGGAGCCTGTACGGCTGGCAAAGACTCGCGTGGCAACAACCAAACTTGTGGGGTCAATGAGTTTGCAAACCATCCCTGCGGAGGTAAGGGTGGAATCTACAGACCAACACAGCAGAAACATGATTAGCAGACAGGCCCTAGGGACACGCAGGTGGCAACAAGAGCCAGCAGTCTGCCCTGCCCCTGCCAGGTTGTCAGTGATCACTGCACAATGGTCAGCAGTAGTATCTTGGGGCAAAATAACGTGGCCAACCATTCTGCAGGTTTGGAAGGCTATAAACTCTAGCCTGGTAAAGCTTGAGCTCCATGAGCATTGAGACCTGCAGCTGGCAAGTTCTCATATGATCACAGCTGCCATAGCAGCAGTGCTCTTCCTGGGGCTAAATAATTCATCTACCCATCCCCCAGTTCCTGAAATGTATAATCTCTCCCCTAGCAGAGTGTGGGTCCAGCAAGCAGGGAGGCCAGAGGCCAGCAGGGTTTCAGGAGATTGTAGGTGGCAGAGCAGCAGCTGTGTCCCTAGGACAATTTAACTCAGACAACCACACAGCAGGCTGGGAATGCTACAATCTCTTGGCCAGCAGAGTTTGAGGCTGGTGAGCAGAGGCCAGTGGCTGACAGGGTTTCATGTAATTGCAACCAAGAGCTGTGGTGGAATTAAATTAAAGCTCAGCCAGTCAGGGTGTAGGCTCAGAATGTCATAATGTCTGGCACTGCTGAGTTTGGACCCAGAGAGTACAGAGGCCTGCAACCAACCAGACACTGCTGCTTGCCTGCACTGGCTAAGTACTATATCCTGTTCAAGGTTCTGGGAGACTAGCCCAAAATTCTGAATATATGAGACAGATTCGTTGAGGCAAATATATATCCCAGTACATGACTTATTATAAAGGGGCAACATACAGACATAGACTCTGTTACTGTTAGATACAGAATATCCTCTAAAGAGTCCTTTATTAATATTCAGGGTTGATATAGTTAAATCGTGAGAGTGGTCATCTCAGCGGTGGATAAATCCATTTGAAAGGATTTATCTGGGTGGTGGCCTGGGCTGGTGAGTCCTTGGGGACATAATCTTGGAGATTATATACAGGTCCTCCTCTCCTTGCTCTCCCATGCCGTGAGGAGCAAAGCCTGCGCTCTTGCTTTCTCCATTCCTGGTTGCCGCCGGGCCCTGACATCTGTGGTTCCCAGCCTCATTTGAACTGAATCTCAAAATCTCCAAGGAAGACTGGAAGCAAATAAATCTTCCTTCCTCTAAGTTGTATGGTCAGTTCTTCCTATTATAGTTGTGAAAATGCTGACTAAAGACAGACTTCAACACAAAGAAAAAAAGGATGTAAATTAATATATTTAATTGAAGCCAGGTGTGGTGGCGCACACTTGTAATCCCAGTACTTGGGAGGCTGAGACAGGAGGATCACAGGTTTGTGGCCTGCCTCAGCTACTTAGTGAGGCCCTCTTGCAATTTAATGAGATCCTGTTTCAAAATAAAGAATAAAAAAATCTAACTGGAAAGCCGGGTGTGGTGGCACATGCTTGTAATCCCAGTACTTGGGAGGCTGAGACAGGAAGATCCCAGGTTCACAGGCAGCTTCTGCTACTTATTGAGGCCCTCTGCAACTTAGTGAGACCTTGTTTCAAAAAAAAAAAAAAAGAATAAAAAATAGGGCTGGGGGTGTAGCTCAGAGGTAGAATGCCCCTGGGTTCAATCTCCAATACCGAAAATAAGAAATAAAAAAATTAATAAATAAAATCAGGAAAAAGACAAGGATGCCCACTATTACCACTCTTTTCAATATAATACTCAAAATTTTAACCAGACCAATAAGGAAAGACAAGGAAATCAAAGGAATACACAGAGGAAAACAAGAGCTGAAATTATCCCTATTTGCAGATGACATGATGCTATACTTAGAAGACCCCAAAACTCAACCAAAATACTTCTAGAGCTAATTAACAAATTCAGCCAAGTAGCAGGATACAAAAACCAATAGCTTTTATACATACCAATCACGAACCCACTTAGAAACCCAGAAAACAATTCTATTCACAATGACCTCAAAAGCAATAAAATACCTAGGAATATTCTAGTTAAGGAGGTTAAAGACCTCTACAATGAAAATTATAAAACACTAAAAAAAAAAAAAAAAAAAAAAAAAAAAATTGAAGCTTTAGAAGAAGAAAGCTCTCCCATGTTCTTGGATAGGCAAAATATTATCAAAATGGCCATTCTGGCTGGGTGTGGTGGCACATGCCTGCAATCCTAGAACTTGGGAGGATGAGAAAGAAGGATTGCAGATTTGAGGACAGCCTCAGGAAGCACTGAGACTCTCATCAACCAAGCAAGATCTTGTTTCAAAATAAAAATAGGGCTGGGGTGTAGCTCAGAGATAGAATGTCCCTGAGCTCAATCAAATAACACACACCCACATCCACACATACAAAGGCCATTCTACCAAAAGTGATCTGCAGCCGGGCGTGGTGGCGCACGCTTGTAATCCCAGCATTCGGGAGGCTGAGACCAGAGGATCCGGGTTCGTGGCCAGCCTCAGCTACCTAGTGAGGCACTCCGCAACTTAGTGAGACCCGGTTTCAAAATAGAATAAAAAATAGGGCTGGGGGTGTAGCTCGGAGGTAGAATGCCTCTGAGTTCAATCCCCAGCACCACAAAAACAAAACAAAAAAAAAAAGTGATCTGCAATTCATAATAAAACACCAGTGTCATCCTTCACAGAGCTAGAAAAATCAGTCCTAAATTTCATATGGAAATACACGAATAGTCAAAGCAATTCTCAACAGTAAGAACCATGTAGGAGGCATCATAATACCTGCCTTCAAATTATATTACAGAGCTACAATAATAAAAACACAGCATGGTATTAGCACAAAAACATACAAACAGACCAATGGAAAAGAATAAAAGATACAGAAACAAATCCACCCACTTAGAGCCAAATGATTTTTTTTTTCCTTTCAGTGGTACTGGGGATTGAACCCAGAGGCATTCTACCTTTGAGCTACACCCCTAGTCCGATTTTTATTTCTTATTTGGAAGCAGGGTCTCGCTAGGTTGAGAGTCTCACTACTTGCTGAGGCTGTCCTCAAACCTGCGATCCTCCTATCTCAGCTTCTCAAGTACAGGGATTACTGGTGTGTGCCACCATGCCCAGCCGAGCCAACTGATTTTTGACAGAGGTACCAAAAACATATGTTGGAGAAAAGATAGCCTTTTCAACAAATGGTGTTTGGAAAACTGGTTATCCATTTGTAGAAAAATGGAATTAAACACCAACTTCTCACTCTGCACAAGAATCACTTCAAGATGGATCAAAGACCTGGATATTAAACCAGAGACTTTGAAATAACTAGAGGAGGGCATAGGACCAACATTTCAACATATAGGCACAGGTAGAAACTTCCTCAATAAGACCACCAAAGCTCAGAAGATTAAAACAAGAATTAGGTAAGTGGGATGGCATTAAAGTTAAATTAAAAAGTTTCAGCTGGAAGTGGTGGCACATGCTCATAATTCCAGTACTTGGGAGGCTGAGACAGGAGGATCCGGGTTGGCAGCCAGCTTCAGCTACTTAGTGAGGCCCTCCGCAACTTAGTGAGACCGTTTCAAAATAAAGAATAAAAAATAGGGCTGGGGGTGTAGCTCGGAGGTAGAATGCCCCTGAGTTCAATCCCCAGTACCGCCAAAAAAAAAAAAAAAAAAAAAAAAGAGGAAATACAACTGGCCAATAAATATATGAAAAAATGTTCAACATCATTAGCAATCAGAGAGTCGTAAATCAAAACTACACTGATTCCATCTAACCCAATTAGAATGGCAATCATCAAGAAATCAAACAACAGTAAATGCTAGTGAGGATGTGGGGAAATAGATAGGAACTCTTATACACTGTTGGTGAGATTACAAATTAGTACAGCTGCTATAGAGATCAGTGTGGAGAATCCTCAGAAAACTGGGACTAAATCCACCTTATGATCTTGAGATACCATTCCCGGGTATCTTTCTAAAGGGATTGAAGTCAGAATATAATAATAATACATGCATCTCCATGTTTATAGCAGCATAATTCACAATAGTCAAATTATAGAAAGCAACCTAGGTGTCTATCAACAGATGAATAGATTAGGAAATTATGGGATATACACACAGTGGAATTCTACTCAGCAATAAAGAACAAAATTATGTCACGGATGGATCTGGAGAACATTATGTTAAGTGAGATTAGCCAGTCACAGAAAGTGAAGAAGTGAAGGGTCATATGTTTTCTCTCATATGCAGAAGCTAGAGAGTAATCAAGATACAAGAAGGACTTGAGATAATGAAAAAGAAAACCCAATGGAGCAATGGAGGGGGTCTAGGAGCAGTTGGTGGTTGTACAAAGGGAGAATTAATGAAGAAAACACTTCCACTGACACTTTGTACATATGTGAAATTACCAATGCCAATCTCAATATTATGTATGGGGAAGGGGAGGAAGTAGAGAGGGAGCCAGGGGAAGCTCACAAAGTGCTATGTACAGTATGTCCCTACTACTCTGAACTATATTACAATGTGAAACTAAAATGCACCAATAAAAGTGTGTGTATAGCCGGGCGTGGTGGCGCACGCTTGTAATCCCAGTACAGGAGGATCTGGGTTCGTGGCCAGCCTCAGTTACCTAGCAAGGCACTCCACAACTTAGTGTGACCCGGTTTCAAGATAAAAAGAATAAAAAATAGGGGTAGGGGTATAGCCCGGAGGTAGAATGTCCCTGAGCTCAATCCCCAGTATTGCCCAAAAAAAAAAAAAAAAGAAAAGTGTATGTGTGTGGTAGAGCAGTGGTCATCAGATGCTGGGGAGGGAAGGGATGGGTGGAGGTGGAAAAGAGAGTAACTGGTACAAAGACACTACTACACAGAAGACTACCATGAATTCTGACACTACTACACAGAAGAGTGATGTACTATATAAGTCAAAAGAGGATTTTGAAAGAACTCATCACAGAGAAACATTAAACGTTTGAGATGTTCAATCCCCAAAACCAGGGGGAAAAAAAAATTAACAGAAGAATTACCAAGCTATCAAAACTTTCCTCAACTCCAGTGACAATCTGGTGATCAGGTACAGCATTGCTATCATTTGACTTTTTACTTATAGATATAAATTTTCTTGACGATTATAACTGTCTCTTTGTAGCATTGACCAAAAGTTCCTAGCCAGCCGTGGTGGTGCATGCTTATAATTCCAACTTGGGAGGCTGAGACAAGAGCATGGCAGGTTCGCAGTCAGCCTCAGCAATTAGTAAGGCCCTCCACAATTCAGTGAGACCCTGTTTCAAAATAAAAAAGAACTGGAAGTATAGCTCAGAGGTAGAATGCTCCTGGGTTCAATCCCCAGTATAAAACACACACACACACACACACACACACCTAAAAAAATTGAAGAAAATCATCCTGTGTAAATAATATATATGTACTTCCTTTTACCTGAGACATCCATCTGTCATCTCCTTGAATATCCTCTGCTGCATGTGGAATAGCTGCTGGGTTTGAGTCTCCTTGGCTCATTCTACACCTAAGAAAGAACATCCATGTCATGTTCATTTATTAACAGGAATGTTTATTACCACTTACTTATCAGAAATTTTATTTTTTATTTTTTGTGTGGTATTGGAGATTGAACCCAGGGACATTCTACCTCTGAGCAATAACCCCAGTCCCATTTTATTTGTTATTTTTAAACAGGGCCTAAGTTGCTGAGGCTGTCCTCGAACCTGCAAACCTGCCATCTTCCTGTCTCAACCTCCCAAGTAGTGGGATTATAAGTATGTGCCATCATGCCCATCTAAATATCAAAATTAAAAAAAAAAAATAAATAAATATCAAAATTTTAAATAATTTATTTAACTGTGGGTTTTGCCTAGAAACTCAACTGGGTTTTATTTTCAACACAGCAGTGACTGGAATCCACTAGTTATTAAATATCACACAAACGATTGTAGCACAGATTATAATAGAACTGGCCACAGACACTAGTTTTTTTTTTTTTTTTTTTTTTGGCGGTACTGGGGATTGAACTCAGGGGCATTCTACCTCCGAGCTACACCCCCAGCCCCTTTTTATTCTTTATTTTGAAACAGAGTCTCACTGAGTTGCGGAGTGCCTCACTAGGTAGCTGAGGCTGGCCGAGAACCTGGATCCTCCGGTCTCAGCCTCCCGAATGCTGGGATTACAAGCGTGCGCCACCACGCCCGGCTAGTATTTTTTTTTTTTTGGTGGCACTGGGGATTGAACCTAGAGGCATTCTACCTCTGAGCTACACCCCCGGCCTGATTATATTTCTTATTTGGAAACAGAGTCTCACTACTTGCTGAGGCTGTCCTTGAACCTGAGATCCTCCTGTCTCAGCCTCCCAAGTACTGGGATTACAGGTGTGCACCACCACACCCGGCTCAGGTATTAGGTTTTGACAAATTTTAACTAGGTATTTTTATTTTTGGCAGTTTTCTCATAACAAAAATTTCACGATGAGCTCAAATATGACATCTGATGATACGAAAGATGGAATTAGTAAAATTCAGAAAAATCAGAAATGCTAATCTTCTACAATCAGTGGACACCAGAGTTTTTTCAACCAATTCTGGAGAATATATATGAGAAACAACAGGTTTCAAATGCAAAGGTCAATGAAAAAGAAAAATTCAGGGTTTTGTGTCCAATACAAAAGGAGGCTTTGCTGGACACAGTGGCACACCTGTAATCCCAGGAACTCAGAGGCTAAGGCAAGGGATCACAAGTTCAAGATCTAGTCTTGATCGTCAACAAATGGTGTTGCCAAAACTGGTTAACCATATGCAAGAAAAAATGGAAATAAACTCCACTTTCTCACTCTGCACAAGAGTCAATTCAAGACCGGGAAGTCAGACCAAAGACCTTGCAGCTACTTGAAGAGGGCATAGGCCCAACACTTCAACACACAGGCACAGGTAAAAACTTTCTCAACAGGACCCCAAGGCACAAGAAATTCAAAAGATCAGTATGTGGGATTGCACTAAACTGAAGAGCTTCTGTGCAGCAAAGCATCAAGAACCTCAACAGAGAGCCAAAAGGATGGGAGAAAATTTTTACCAACTACTCCTTCGATAGAGGACTGATATCCAGAATATAGAGAGAACTCAAGAAAATTTACTACTAAGAAAACAAATAACAGACATTTCACAAAGGAAAAAGTACAAATGGCCAATAAATTTATGAGGAAATAAATGTTCAACATCATTAGCAATCAGAGAGATACAAATCAAAACTACCTTGAGATTTCACCTAACCCCAATTAGAATGGTAACCATTAAGCTGGGTGTGGTGGTGTACGCTTATAATTCTAGTACTTGGGAGGCTGAGACTTGAGGATCCAGGTTCATGGCTAACCTCAACTACTTAGTGAGGCCCTCTACAACTTAGTGAGACCCTGTTTCAAAATAAAGAATAAAAAATAGGACTGGGAGTGTAGCTTGGAGGTAGAATGTCCCTGAGTTCAATCCCCAGTACTACAAAAATAAATAAATAAATAAATATAAATTAAAAAAAAAAAAGTTGGTGGGATTGCAGATTAGTGCAACCACTGTGGAAAACAGTATGGAGGATCCTCAGATGAATGGGAATGAGCCTACCATATGATCTAGCAATACCACTTCTGAGTATCTACCCAAAAAATGGAAACCAAACTACCAGACTAATGCACGCATATCTATATTTATAGCTGCACAATTCACAATTGCCAAACTATGGAACTAGTCAAGATGTCCATCAACAGCCGGGCGTGGTGGCGCACGCTTGTAATCCGAGCATTTGGGAGACTGAGACTGGAGGATCCAGGTTCACAGCCAGCCTCAGCTACCTAGTGAGGCACTCTGCAACTTAGTGAGACCCTGTTTAAAAACAAACAAACAAACAAAAAATCAGGGCTGGGGGTATAGCTTGGAGGTAGAATGTCTGAGTTCAATCCCTAGTACTGCAAAAAAAAAAAAAAAAAAAAAAAAAAAGTCCATCAATCCATCAACAGATGAATAGATTACAAAACTATGATACATGTACACAATGGAATTTTACTCAGCCAGAAAGAACAAAATCATGTAATTTGCAGGAAAATGGGAGGACCTGGAAAACATTATTATGTTAAGTGAGATTAGTCAGGCACAAAAAGTAAAAAATTGTATGGTCTCCCTAATTTGCGGAAGCTAGGGAGAAAGTGGGTCACAGGAGGGACTGTAGATGAAGGGAAACCTTAGATGAGCAAAGAAGGTGACCTATCTGAAGGTGATGGGAGGAGGGAGGGGAAGGGGAAACACCCTAATACACATGATGTACATTCACGAACATCAAAGTCAATCACTAAACTGAACATGAGAAGGGGGAACAGAATGGAGCAGGAATTGGGGAAGGGTTAAATGAGACCTGTGTGCATGTATGCCTCTACCAGTTGTACCTCACAACAATGTATGATTACAATGCACCAAAAAAAAAAAAAAAAGATCTGGGCTTGAAGTGATTTCAGTCCCCATGAGTATACAAGTTCTATGTTTTATATATACCAAAGTACTACACAATGGAGAATAAGGGTCTGAGAAGTTAGGTAATTCGTGCAATAAATGAGACCCGGAGATTTAAAATTAGGTTTGTCTGAACCTAATGTCACATCTGGCCCACTGATCACAAATCAGGTAATGGTGACTCCCTATAGGGAGACATATCTAACCATCTCACCAAGGAGACATACAACGTGGAGGTAAAAACACCTAAGTAGCTGGGCCAACAGTGCACACCTCAGGAGGATCACAAATTTAAGGTGAACCAGGGTAACTCGGCAACTCTGCCTCAAAATAAAAAATAAAAAGGACTGGGGATGTGACTTAGTAGTAGACTCTTGTCTAGCATGCACAAAGCCCTGAATTGAATCCCTAGCACCCCTCCCCCACAAAAAGAAGTACCATTCTTTCTGAAAATCAAAAAGCTCTTACTAACCAGCGTTAAGGTGGACATGGGGCAATGAAACTTTTCCATTTTACACATTTTAAAATCCGGTTTTAATATATGTAAAAGTAAATGTAACAAACAGCTCCATTTTCTACTCACTTAATTGAAAAGTCCACTCCTTAATTTTTCAAGGAGATCTTAAAAAAATCAACCACTTCTTCAGTTTATTCTCACTTGTTTTCCTACTGGAATAAATTCTTAACATGTCAGGAAAAAGTAAACTGACAAAGAATTAACTAGGAGTATAACCAAGCCAGGCGTGGTGGTGTACGCCTGTAATCTGGTACTTGAGAGGCTGAGACATGAGGATTGCAGGTTTGCAGCCAGCTTCAGCACCCGAGTGAGGCCCTCAACAAACTTAGCAAGACCCTGTTTCAAAATAAAAAATAAGCTGGGTGTTGTGGCTTGCAGTTGTAATTCTAGTACTTGGGAGGCTGAGATCAGAGGATCTGGGTTTGTGGCCAGACTCAGCTACTTAGTGAGGCCCTCCACAACTTAGTGAGACCCTGTTTCAAAATAAAGAATAAAAATAGGGCTGGGGTTATAGCTCGGAGGTAGAATGCCCCTGGGTTCAAGTCCCAGTAATGAAAATAATAATAATTTAAAATTAAAAAAAAAAATAAAAAGGGTTACAGTTATAGTTCAGAGGTAGAATACCCCTGGGTTCAATCTCCACACACACATAAAGAGGCTAAGACAGAAGGATCACAGGTTTGAGACCAGCCTCAGCAACCTAATGAAACTCTCATCAACCTCATGAAACCCTGTTTCAAAACAAAAACTAAAAAGGGCTGGGAGTATAGCTAAGAGGTAGAATGCCCCTAGGTTTAATCCCCAGCACTCCCCAAACCCACAGAGAACAGAAGTTTTTTTTTTTGTGTGTGTGTGTGTGTGTGTGTGTGTGTGGTACTGGGGATTGAACCCAGAGGCATTCTACCTTTGAGCTACACCCCCAGCCCAATTTTATTTCTTATTTGGAAACAGCGTCTCACTACTTCTTGAAGCTGTCCTCAAATCTGTGATCCTCCCAAGTACTGGGATTACAAGCATGTGCCACCACATCCAGCTCAAGGAGCTGTTTTTAAAAATTCAAAGATTACTAGGAAAGAATATTAGGTTTATTCTGATAGACCCCAAATTGTAAAGAGGGCTAGTGGATGGAATGTATTGTGAGATTAAAAAAAAAAAAATTAATTTCCTCAAGTTTTTTGAAAGGCCCTGGAGATTGAATCTAGAGAGCCTTGAGCATGCTAGGCATACTCTACCATTTAGCTACACTCCCAGCATAGTGAGATAAATTTTTAACAAATGAGTACAGACAAACTATTTCACAGTAGACTTCTCTTAATGGAGACACAAAGAAAGATTAGGTGAATATGTATTAGTAAAGCATTAAGTAAACCTCTAAGTAAAGGCTGATTCAGATTAGTGGGATTTAAACACTTTTGAATATTTTAGAACCTTTTTGAAATACATTTCGATATATTTATGTATAAGTTCAGTATCTGAATTACTGTTAATGTTTGTCAAATTACTAGTAAAGCTTATTTTCCTTTTTAAAATTAAAAAACAAGCTGAGCACATGCTTGTAATCCCAGTACTTGGGAGGCTGAGATAGGAGGATCACAGGTTCGTTCAAAGCCATTCTCAGCAACTTAGTGAGGCTCTCAACAACTTAGTGAGACCCGTTTCCAAATAAAAAATAAAATAGGTCTGGGGATGTGGTCTAGCGGTAGAAGGCTCCTGGGTTCCATCCCCAGTACCCCCCTCCAAAATAAATAAACAAACAAACAAACAAACAAAACACCAGGTGTGCTGGTGCACACTTGTAATCTCAGTACTTGGAAGGCTGCGACCAGAGGATCGCAGGTTCACGGCCAGCCTCATCTACTTAGTGAGGCCCTCTGCAATTTAGTGAGACCCTGTTTCAAAATAAAGAATGAAAAATAGGGCTAGGGGTATAGCTCAGAGGTAGAATGTCTCTGGGTTCAAATCCCAGAATTGCAAAAAATAACTAAGTAAATAAACGTAAAAAATTGTTAAAAAACACATTTTTTCTTATATTTAAGTGGATCATCTTTTGTATCCCAGAGGTACATATCCTTTCTTTTTTTTTTTTTTTTTAGGTACTGAACTCAGGGGCATTCTACCTCCGAGTTATACCCCTAGTCTATTTTTTATTCTTCATTTTGAAACAGGGTCTCACTAAGTAGCAGAGGCTGGCCACGAACCCGGATCCTCCCATCTCAGCCTCCCAAGTACTGGGATTATAAGTGGGTGCCACCACACCCGGCTTGCATATTCTTTGAATACCAATGATACATAAACTTTAATATCTCTTTAGATTTATGATTCAATTACAGACATGCACTTTCAGAATCCATCCTACAGGTAAGTACCTTATCTAAAATAATTACAACTTAGCAGGTGGCCAATATCTGTAATCCTAGTACCTGGGAGGCTGAGATGGGAGGATTGCTGGTTCCAGGCCAGCCTTAGAAACTTAGCAAGATTCTATTATAAAATAGGGTTGGGAAATCAGGCGTGGCGGGGCATGCTTGTAATCCCAGTATTTGGGAGGCTGAGACTGGAGGATCCAGGTTCGTGGCCAGCCTCAGCTACCTAGTAAGGCACTCCACAACTTAGTGAGACCCTGTTTCAAAATAAAGAATAAAAAATAGGGGTAGGGGTATAGCTCGGAGGTAGGATGCCCCTGAGTTCAATCCCCAGTACTGCAAAAAAACAAAAAACAAAAAAACAACATTCTCAGCCCTTTGTACTTTGAAACAGGGTCTTAAGTTATAGTGCACTGTCCTTGAACCTGGGATATTCCTCTTTTAGCCTCACAAATAGTAGAATTACAGATGTGCGCCACCATGCCCACCTGCCCAAAGGTAATTTTACACGGTATTTTTAGTGTGCCTGCATTTTGACTATGACACATCATATGAAGCCAGGCATGAATTTTCCACTTGCGGCATCATGTCAGCACTCAAAACAATCCAGATTTTTGACTAGAGACGCTCAGCCTATTACTGCTGAGCAAAACAGAGCCTGCTATCCATCAGCGAAGGATTTTATCCTATATAGAAAACATTATATCAAACAGTAATAAGTCCTAGCTTACCACATTGTTTCAATTATTTTTTATCACTATCCAATCCTATAGGCATTCTTTTTGTGTGTGTGTGTGGTACTGGAGACTGAACCCAGGGACATTCAAGGATTACAAGCATGTACCACCACACTAGGCTCCTACAGGCATCCTGATACTGTGAATGAAACACTCTCATTTGAACCCTCTATTTCTTCACTGGTAAAATGAAAAGGGCATGTGGGTAGAAAAACTGAGGAACAAAATGTCAGCCATCTTGAAGATAAAAGGCAGTAATAATTGAGAGAAGACTGAACAATATTTGTTATTAGGTCTTTTCTTCCCCTATTTATTTTTTTATTTTTGTGGCACTGGGGATTGAACCAGGGGCATTCTACCTCCAAACTACACCCTCAGTCCTATTTTTAAGTCTTTATTTTGAAACAGGGTCTCCTTAAGTTGTGGAGGGCTTCACTAAGTAGCTGAGGCTAGCCGCAAACCCAGATCCTCTGGTCTCAGTCTCCCAAGTACTGGGATTACAAGCGTGCACCACCACGCCAAAGTAGCTGAGCAAAAAATATTTGTTTCTTTTTGCCTTCAGAAACTTGGATTTTGTATTATTTTGCCAAATAAAAAATCTAAATACAAAGTAGCTTTGATTTTTACTTGTGCCTATGGCTTGGTAACATTTTTTTGGTGCTGGGGATTGAACCCAGGCGGGTCTTAGGTAAACCTCTAGCCCTAGTTTATTTTTTATTTTGAAACAGGGCCTCACTAAATTGCTGAGGCTGGCTGGGAACTTGCGACTTGCGATCCTCCTGTCTCAGCCTCCCCAGTACTGGGATTACCACCACTGCAAGGCTTCATGGTAACAGTCTCCTTGGTAACATTTTTTTTTTTTTTCGGTACTGGGGATTTAACTCAGGGGCATTCTACCTCCGAGCTATACCCCCAGCCCTATTTTTTATTCTTTATTTTGAAACCAGGTCTCACTAAATTGTGGAGTGCTTCACTAAGCAGCTGAGGCTGGCGGCGAACCTGGATCCTCCGGTCTCAGCCTCCCAAATGCTGGGATTACAAGCGTGTGCCACCACGCCCGGCTTCCTTGGTAACATTTTTAAACCCAGAAAAGAAAAACTGAGCCATGTACAAGACCCTATGTTCTAACTTTAGCACCTCACAAAGGAAGAAGGGCAAGCAGTTAGAGCCATAAACCCATGCAATCTTCTTTTTAAAAACCGGGCTGAAACTGCACAATTTAGGTGGCTGCCAAAATCATCCTCTGATTCAAATTTTGGAGTCAGGTAAAATAAATTACTATATTCTTTACAACAAAACATAATGAATGAATCAGGAGCTATCCAGCGAAAAGCCTGTGATAGGTGCAAAAATCAAAGAGACTGGGTTTCCTGTCCCAGTGGCTGACTGAATGCTTGCCTAGCATGTACAAGGCCCTGGGTTAATCAACAGCACAGCAAAAACAAATCAACAAACCCCCAGTATGAACAGGGAGGGATTTGACTCTGATCTTACCTCACTGATTCATGATAATCTCCCCATGCAGTTAGTGAATATTAACTTGAGATCACAAGTGGCAGGCTCAGTTAGAAAAAACCCACCAGAATGGAGTTAAAAAGTGGGGAAAGCAAAAGTCTTGTTAATTTACCAAGAGAAATTATATTCCAGAGAAGCTTTCATTATTCACCAAAATGTGTTCTCTGAACAATTCTCCTGCATTTCTATCTTCTCTACTTAACTTGGACTATAACACACCAGAATTTCCAGATGCTTTTACCAGTTCCAGTAAGAATGATCAAGTGAAACAGGCGTGGTGGCACACACTTGTGATCCTAACACTTGGGAGGCTGAGACAGAAGGATCACAGGTTTGTGGCCAGCCTCAGCTACTTGGTGAGGCCCTCCGCAATTTACTGAGATCCTGTCTCAAAATGAATATAACTAGGGCTGAGGATGTAGCTCGGAGGTACAATGTCCCTGGGTTCAATCCCCAGTACTGGGGGGGAAAAAAATTCTCAAGTGCAACTTGATGTCTCTGTAGTTTTTACTATGAAACAGATTAAGGGTTAAAGCTCAACTAAGAATTAAAATATTTAGAATGTTTCCACTCAGACCTGAGACTTCATTTTGTTTAGGAGGGAGTTGGCAGGCTTATTCTGCGGAAGATAAGCCTCATCCAGAATACCCTGCCTAGGTGGCTGGTGGGTGGGTCTCCAGCTTCCAGCACATCAGTAATTTATTACCAAATGCCCTAACCAACAAATTAATGCACAATGATTTCCTCCTCTGCTCTACCACAAGGAGGCAACCTTTATGTTTGTAACAATGTGCCCAGGAAAAGAACCTAAAGACACAAGGCAATATCCAAGGCAAAGGTAATCGCCTGGATTTTCTTTCCTCTTTCTCCTTACCTTTACCTCTCCCCTCAATTTAAAGCTGTAGAAAATGAGGTCCTAGAGTCAGGGTGGTCTTTCCAAAAAGGACAAAGCTTGAGTTTTCATATGGTTTGCATATAATTTATGAAAAACTAGCCGGGTCTGGTGGCGCTTACCTGTAATCCCAGTACTTGGGAGGCTGAGACAGGAGGACCACAGGTTCAAGGACAGCCTTAGCAATGTAACGAGACTCAGCAATCTAGAGAGCCTGTTTCAAAACAAAATTAAAAAAAAAAAAAGGGGGAGGAGGGCTGGGGGTGTAGCTCCGAGGTAGAATGCCCCTGGGTTCAATTCCCGGTACTACAAACCTGTATACCTGTATACCACAAGGCTGATAAACGGACGTGGAGCAAGGGGAAACACCCCTCAAAACCTATCCACTGACAGGCTTAACTAGCGGTTGGTTGACCCTAGGCAAATGATGAGCTTCATCTCTCTAAAAGAAGATGCTGGGATAGGCAGCCTTCTAAGAAAGAATCACTTCGGAGTTACGGCCTGGATCTCTGAAATACATTAGAGGAGGCCGCAGAGAAGTTTCTAAAGAGTAGACAATTTGCAACAAAAGAGGGAGAGGAAGGTGTTCGGTAATCAAACACAACGGGACGGCTGGCCCTAGCCTCCGGGGCAGGGGTTCGAGCCGAGGATGCGGGGAAGGGCCGCGTAGAGGCCGGGGCGCGAGGCTCGCGGCGCCGGCGCGGTCCGGGCGGTGCAGGGAGGCCGGCGAGGCCGCGGCGGGCGGCATGGGGGAGGGGAGCGGGCCTCCGGGTCCGCCGCGCCGCGCCTCGCCCCGCGCCCGCCCCCGCCCCGCACTCACTCAGGGAGGGTCCGTGAGGGCCCAGGAGCGGCGGCGTCGGCGGTGGCGCGTGTGTCGCTCGTTAGACCCGGCGGCCCCGCTCCGGCGCGTCCCTCCTCGGGCCTCAGCACCCGCAGCAGCGCTCCCACTTCCGGTTCCCGGGCCACTCAGACTAATGGATCCCGGAAGTCCCGCCCTCCCCGCCGCCCCGCCCCCGCCGCGCAGCTCGGCTGTCTGTCGCCCTCCACGGGCGCTGCGGCAGCCCTACAGCCCGCCCGGCCTCTGCTCTGCCCGCGGCGCCACTCCTGTCGCCGGCAGTCTGCGCGACCCGGGCCATCCCGAGATGGCATCGGGACCATGTGACATGACTTCACACTGGCGTCATTCCCTACCCACCCACCCAACCTGCCGTCTGTCTCCACCCATGGAATAGACCAGATTGCTGAAAGTGGGAGGGAAAGAAGGCCTCAAGCTTAACCGGCAGGCCCCTGCACTTGGGAGCGGAGTATCTGTTTCTATGATGAATGCACAAATTGTGGGTGACCGCCTCTTAAGGCGATGGCATAGGGCATAGCGAGCCCCAGTGTTTTCCTTAAAGATCCGTCTAGCCGGACACAGTGGCGCATGCCTTTAGTCCCAGAATTTGGGAGGATCACAGGTCTGAGGATAGCCTCAGCAAGTTGTGATATTCTCAGCAACCTAAGAGGCCCGGTTTCTTTTTTTTTTTTTTTTTTTTTGCGGTACTGGGGATTGAACTCAGGGGCATTCTACCTCCGAGCTATACCACCAGCCCTATTTTTTATTCTTTATTTTGAAACAGGGTCTCACTAAGTTTTGAAGTGCCTCACTAGGTAGCTGAGGCTGGCCGCGAACCCGGATCCTCCGGTCTCAGCCTCCCAAATGCTGGGATTACAAGCGTGCGCCACCACGCCCGGCTTGAGGCCCGGTTTCAAAACAAAAAATAAAATTGGGCTGGGTGAGGGTGTAGCTCAGAGGTACAATGCCCATGGATTCAAGCTCCAGTACCACAAAATAAATAATAAATTTTTAAAAAGGGACCATCTAGTTTACGAAAAGACAATACTGAAAAGATTATATAATAATCATATGGTAGCCGGGTGTGGTGGTGCACGCTTGTAATCCCAGCATTAGGGAGGCTGAAACCGGAGGATCTGGGTTCTCGGCCAGCCTCAGCTACCTAGTGAGGCCCCCCCGCAACTTAGTGAGACCCTGTTTCCAAATAAAGAATAAAAAATAGGGCTGGGGGTATAGCTCGGAGGTAGAATGCCCCTGAGTTCAATCCCCAGTACCATAAAAAAACATATATTATTTAATTACATGATAACCAAATTATAGACAAATGCGGGATTTATTAAGAGCTGAGAGAAGCCGGGGGTGGTGGCACATGCCTGTAATCCCAGCTTTTGGGAGGCTGAGACCAGAGGATTTGGGTTTGTGGCCAGCCTCAGTTGCTTAGTGAGGCCCTTTGCAACTTAGTGAGACCCTGTTTCAAAATAAAGAATAAAAAAATAGGGCTGGGGCTGTGGCTCGGAGGTAGAATGCCCTCAGGTCTCAGGTTCCATCCCCAGTACCACAAAAAAAAAAAAAAAAGTAGAGAGGAGGGGCAAGAGGTGTGCTAGAGCTTTACTAGCAAAACATTTGGTGGGGCAGCAGCTGAGCTGGTCCTTTAACATGGATAGGATTCTTTCAGACCTATGCTGAACAGGAAGAGCCTTCCAAGGTTCTAAAACCCTAGAGGTTCAGGTTTTGCAACAAAAACCTGTTAAAACACTGTAAATCCTGGTGTGTTGGTGCACACCTGTAATCCCAGTACTTGGGAGGCTGAGACAGGAGGATTGCAGGTTCCAGGCCAGCCTTAACAATTTAGAGAGGCCCTCAGCAACTTAGTGAGACCCTGTTTCCAAATAAAAATAAAAGAGGGCTGGAGGACTAGCCAGGAGGTAGAATGTCCCTGGGTTCAATCCCCTGTACCTGCCCCCCACCCCCACAAACCCCTGTAAGAACCTAAAGTGTCCAGGCATCAAATTATTTCAGAGACCATTTGTGCTATCAAGTGGTGCTAAATTTGTATTATCTTAGGCATATATATACAAAAATAATTTTTCTTGAGGTAAAATGATTTTTACATTGTAATGCAACTTGGAACTCTCTTGCAGATGTTCACATAATATATGATATATGACACACTAGTAGGTGCTCAGTAAATGATGTTTTAAGTGATTTACTGAGAATAATTTATTTTTGGTATAAAGAGGTAGCCCAGAAATATATTGGTAATAGAAGAGAAAATCCTTGAACAATTCTCCAGAGATAAACCCATAGAATCCTGCATCTCTCTCCCTCCTTTTGGTACTGGAGATTGAACCCAGTGGTATTCTGCCTCTTAGTTACACCCCAGCTCTTTTTATTTTTTATATTGAAACAGTCTCTTGAGCCGGGCATGGTGGCACATGCTTGTAATCCCAGCATTTGGGAGGCTGAGAGTGGAGGATCCGGGTTCGCAGCCAGCCTCAGCTGCTTAGTGAGGCCCTCCGCAACTTAGTGAGACCCTTTTTCAAAATAAAGAATAAAAAAATAGGGCTGGGGGTATAGCTCGGAGGTAGAATGCCCCCAGATTCCATCCCCCGTACCGCAAAAACAAAAACAAAACAAAAAAAACAGTTTCTCTGTAGGTTGCTGAGAATCTATGTTGCTGAGGCTGACCTTGAACCTGTGATCTTCCTGTCTCCATCTACCAAATACTGGGATTACAGGTGTAAGTCACAGTGCCTGGCCACCCCCACCCCCACCCCCACTCTTTAGTTTTCAGAACTGGGGATGGAACCCAGGGACATTCTACCTCCAAGCTACACCCCCAACCCTATTTGTTTATTCTTTATTTTTAACAGGGTCTCACTAAGTTTCGGAGGGCCTCACTAAGTAGCTGAGGCTGGCCTCAAACCTGTGATCCTCTTGTCTCAGCCTCCCAAGTACTTGAATTGTCCTGGGTCAGCACGACACCTTTTGTGGGTTCTTGGTCTCCGTGGTGAAAAGAATTTTAACACATGGCAGTCAGGGACAAAGGCAGGAGTTTTATTTATGAAAGTAAGAGACTCAAGGGAGAAGACAGGCAAGGGGAGATCATCCGGGCCAAGAGAGTCTTTGTAGCCTTTTCAGGCCTTATATAGAATTCCCAAGAAGGGGTGGGTATAGTGTACAAATGGACCTCCTCTTCCTCAGGGTTCAACGATGAGTGGTGGCTGGTTGAGGTCTGACCTTTGTCCTCAGGGATCTCAGGAGTCTCAGGTGGGGCAAGGGGCTACTGAGACTAAGGTGTGGGCCCATGGAGGCTTCTGCCTAAAATCAGACACACCCTATAGGGTGGAGTTAGAGATTATGAACTCTCCAGATCTTAAAACTATATATTTTTCTTTTCCTCCCCAATCTGTTTCCTTTCTGCCTAAATTTTTATTCCTTCTATTATTACCGCCCCCCACCCCCAGACTTTGGTCTCTTAATTTTAAAGGGTTGTAGAGGGATAAGTTCCATTTTCTGTAGCTTCTTCCCATCTGACAAGGGGGACTCAGCCCTGCCTATCCAGGGACCCAAGTCTCATCCTGACTAGTCTAAAGGAGACATGGGAAGGTCAGGTCTTTTTGTTGGCTGCGGAACAATCATCTGATGTTCTAGAATAGAAGGCAAAAACATGTGAGATATTTAGCCCTAGCAAATTAAACAGAAGAATATATTGAAGCAAAGTATACTGGCCAAGAAAATGAGAATTTTATCCCACAATCAAAAAGGAAAGTTTCCAGAAGAGTAGAAAGAAGCAAGATTCCTAGTTTATAGTAAACAGGCTTTTCTTCTTCTTCTTCTTTTTAAACTTTGAGCAGGACTCTTAGACCCTCCAGTACCTTACAGGAATAGGTCTTTTCTTTTATGGTGTTGGCAGTGCTGGACCTGTAAAATCTCGAGAGACATGCTTAGCTTTACAGCATTTTATAAATACTCAGAAGTTCTGGACATCAGTGTCATTTTGTATATTTCTCCTATGAGCCTAACAGCAGAAGTATTATTATAAATTATAATGTAGACACTTGTTTTGGTTATATTTTCCTACTGGGTGTTCAAGGTCAAGTAGTTAGCCCAATATTGGGCAATTATGAATAATAAATTTTGCTGATAAGGCTCCTCAGGGAACCCGAACTGTAGCCCTAACTCTAGAATTAGCCACATCTGAACCCAAATGGGATGCTGAACATGAAGCAGAACCCGAGCAAAAGCCTGAGCCTGAGCCTGAGCCTGAGACAGGGCCGGATGGTGAGTCCGAATGTGAGCCTGAGCCTGAACTCTAACCTGAAATGGAAACCCAAAGTGAACCCCAAATGATACCAAGATGTAGCCCCTATTCTAATCGAAACGTGAGTCCGAGTCCCAGTGCAAACCACAATCAGTACCCAAGGCTTATTCTGAACCCAAACAAGAACCACAGCCCTATCCCAGAAACCAAAAGTGAAAGCTGCCATAGCCCTAGCCCTAACCCTAAACTAAGCCCAAATCTGAGACTCGGCCCTAAACTCCAACTAAACCTGAAAGAGAACCCGAACCCAAACCTCAGTCCTATACTAAACCCGAGCATGAACCAAGACAGATCGGGAACTCTAACATGAAAATGAAACTGAAAGGGAGAATGAAATGGAAACTAAGCCATAGCCCTAATCCTAACCGAAGCCCAAGTCTGAGTAGCCTCATGAATGAGAACCCAAACCTGAGCCCAGTCCTGAACAAGAACTCGAACCCAGATCTCTAATCAGAAACTGAAACTGAAAGTGAAACCCAGCCATAGCCCTAGCCCTAACACTAAACCAAGCCCCAATCTGAGACTCAGCCCTAAACTCCAATGGAACCCGAAAGAGAAGCTGAACCCAAACCTGAGCCCTATACTAAATCTGAGTGTAAACTCTAACCAGAAAAGGAAACCAAAAGTGAAATCAAACAGGATCCAAGCCATATCCCTAGCCCTAACTAAATCCTGAGTCTGAGTAGCAGTCCGATCCAGAACTGATATCCAAGCCCTGTCCCAAACTCTTACCCGAACCTGAGACTGAGACTTAATCCCAAACCAAACCAAATGTGAACCCCAAACCGAACCCAAGCCCTAGCCCTAGCCCTAGCCATAGAAACACCCCAAACCGAAAGTGAACTTGAAGCATAACACAAGCAAATGCCCAAGGATAAACCTGAGCCATAGCCAGCTGGTGAGCCTGAACCCGAGCCTGAGCCAGAGCTCCTACCTGAAACCAAAACCGAAAGCAAAAGCCAGCCATAGCCCTAGTCTGAACACGAACCTGACCCCAAACTCAAATTCTTACATGAACCCTAGCAGAAGCCCTAACCAAATTGAAGCCTAGCTCAAGCCCAAGCCCAAGCCAAAATACAAGTGTGAAACCAATCCATAGCCCTAGCCCAGCCGGGCGTGGTGGCGCACGCTTGTAATCCCAGCATTCGGGAGGCTGAGACCAGAGGATCCGGGTTCAAGGCCAGCCTCAGCTACCTAGTGAGGCCCTCTGCAACTTAGTGAGACTTGGTTTCAAAATAAAGAATAAAAAATAGGGCTGGGGGTGTATCTCGGAGGTAGAATGCCCCTGAGTTCAGTCCCCAGTACCACAAAAAATAAAAATAAAAATAAAACATAGCCCTAGCCCTTACCCTAACCCAAGCCTAAAACTGAGTACAAAACAGAACCGGAATCCATACCCCAGCCCTATACCAAACCCAAACCTGAGCCTGAGACTTAATACCAGCCCGGAATGGAAACTGTTTCTGGACCCATCCTGAACCTTAACCCAAACCGCAGCCCTAGGCCTAGAACTAGCCATAGCTGAAACCAAATGGAATCCCAAACATCAAGCAGAACCCAAGCAAAAGCCCGAGCCTTAAGCATGAGCCAGAGACAGATGGCAAGCCCAAAACCAAGCAGGAGCCAGACCTCTATTCTGAAAGCAAAACTAAAATCAACTCCAATACAGACACCAAATCATAGCCCTAACCCTAGTTGAAGTCTGAGTCCCAGTATCATCACTAATGGGTATCCGTATCCAAGCCCAAAGCTCATGGTTTTGTGTCAGAATATGATGATGTAAGTATGGGCCTATTCTGTGAAATGTAAAGAACCAAAGATCACAGATACACACAAAAACATGGCTTAATGATGATTGCTGAGTTGATGAGATAAGATAGGGTGCATATGATGTTCAGAATATTGGTTTTTGAACAAGTCAGTGAACTCCCATTATATTCTCAGAAACTTTGATTCAGTTCTAGGAACTCCAGACTTACAGGTAGATGATCCACAACCTGGGGAATCTTTGGAGTACAATGCCATGGCCCAGGATACAAAAGAACCATCATGCCAGGCGTGGTGGCGCACGCTTGTAATCCCAGCATTCGGGAGGCTGAGACCGGAGGACCCGGGTTCGCAGCCAGCCTCAGCTACCTAGTGAGGCACTCCTCAACTTAGTGAGACTCGGTTTCAAATAAAGAATAAAAAATAGGGCTGGGGGTATAGCTCGGAGGTAGAATGCCCCTGAGTTCAATCCCCAGTACCGCAAACAAAACAAAACAAAACAAAAACAATAAAAAACCACCACCACCACCACCACCAACAACAACAACAACAAAACCCAAAAGAACCATCATGTAAATCTGAATACTACACCTGCAACTCCTGGTTCTACACTCCACTTCATGATGGTAAGGCGGAGATGGAACAATGTCTAGATCAGTCCATTGGAGATCTGAGCATACCTGAAGAAACCCAGCTTAGTATGTTTGCTTGGTCCCACAGTGACAGGTGTAGTTGAAACCCAGTCTTAATTCTGACTCCCACCCTTCGACTTCTGTGTCATTGACAGGGCTTCATCATAAATAACTTCTGATTCTTTGTGGTGGCGTGGAGGAAATCTGTGTATACATTCTAGGGAAAAATATCATATATCAGGGGGAGGTGGTAGAATTAATAGACACAGTATCCACAATCGCTATACTGTCTGTTAAGCCTAAAAGAATCAATGGTTTGGGGAAATGAGAAATATTGCCCTAGACATTTTATTTTCCTTTATTCTATTTTATTGTGTTCTAAAAGTGAGGAGGTATAAACACCCCATGCCTATTATGTGCACCACACACTTCACATATAAAATCGTTCCTTCGATTCTTCTGTGCTTACTGTTGGAACACTGAGGGAAACTCAGATGAAGGAAAAGGATTTAACCAATTCTTCTCACCCACGTCAGTGGGCATTCAACTAACAAAAACGAATAGAAGAGCTGGGTGTGGTGGCGCATGCTTGTAATCCCAGCATTTGGGAGGTTCAGACCCGGAGTGAGGCACTTCGCAACTTAGTGAGACCCTGTTTCAAAATAAATAATAAAAAATAGGGCTGGGGGCATAGCTCGGAGGTAGAATGCCCCTGAATTCAATCCCCAGTACCGAAAAAAAAAAAAAAAATAGGATTGGGGATGTAGCTCAGAGGTAGAATGCCCCTGAGTTTAATCCCCAGTACTGCTAAAAACAAAAACAAAAACAAAAAAGAAACAAACAAACAAAAACAATGAATAGAGGCCAGCAAGTGGTCCAAAGAAGGAAAAGACAGCTTTTCCCACAACAATACCCCTGTAATTGAATTACAAATGAGACACTAACTGGGATTGATAATTTCAGGTCTTGAAGGCTAGAGGTCCAGAAAATCAGCCTGTGAAGCAGGTAGCAAGCACATCTCCTTACTCTTTTTATTCTTTTATTTCAAGAATGTTTTGTTTCATTTCATGCTTATCTTAAAGTGACATGCAAAAGTCTACAAACTTATGAAGTGTCATGTGATGTTTTGAGACATATATATGCTGTATAATTTTCATATTAGGGTAAGATACCTATCTCCTCAAAGATTTATCTTTTTTTGGTACTGGGAATTGAACCCAGGGGCATTCTACCTCCAAGCTACATCCTCAGCCCTATTTTTAATTTCTTATTTTGAAAAGGTCTCACTAAAATTGCAGAGGACCTCACTAGGTAGCTGAGGCCTACAGGAACCTATGATTCTACTGTCTCAGCCTCCCACAGATTTATCATTTCTTTGAAATGAAAATATAGGTAGTTTAAACAATGAATGAGATATAAATGAAAAGAGAATTAATGTTATATGATTGAGCTGAAGTATTACTTACAATATAAATAAGTGAGATAAAATGGATTCCCTTTGAGATTTTGCACTTGTCAGAGGAACGTAGGGACATCACCGGAAGATTTCAAATGATCATGTCTCTCACACTACAGTCTGACCATCCTTTAGTTCCTACAGCATCCTAGAGAGACCTGTTTCAAAATACAAATATAAAGGGCTGAGTGTGTAGCAAGGACATAGCATGTGCATGCATTAAGTCC
The DNA here is from genome assembly GCA_004027655.1 of Graphiurus murinus. Taxonomy (NCBI): domain Eukaryota; kingdom Metazoa; phylum Chordata; class Mammalia; order Rodentia; family Gliridae; genus Graphiurus; species Graphiurus murinus. Next base: position 33,843 of record PVLC010012005.1, read on the forward strand.
CCAGATGGAATAAAGAAGATGATAGATTAGATATCTAGATGGATAGATAGATGGATAGATAGATAGATAGATAAATAGATAGAAAAGTGTAGCTTACCCTTGGATTGAGAAGAGGTGGAAGAGAGAAGCACATGTAAGGATGGGAGGAGGCCCTATCCACCTCTGTCCCCTGCATGTCACTGGAGGAGATGTGGCTGCAGCTCTGGGACGGCAGAGTACTCCCAGTCGCCAAGACTGGAGCTGGCCTGCATCCGTGGAAGCTGGCAGGCAGGGAGCCATGGGCTGCTTCTGGCCAGTGGGAAACCCCCAGCCAGGGCGCAGGTGGGCCGGGCTAGCTGGCCAGGGAACTGCTGGCTGGGACGGGCAACAGGAAAGTCCATCATGTCCAGGTGTGAGCCTGTAGTGACACCTGTGCTGTGGTTAAGGTACAGAAACTCGCTGAACCTGGAAGGAAAATCCCTACTCCTCTGGTGTTCTTCTAGCGCCCTCTTGTGGCAGAACCTCACATCGCACCAGCTGGAAGCGCCAACTGCTTCCTCCCAGAGCAAGGCGACGAAGGTAGATTGGGAACTGAGTCCAATGTCGACAGTGGGATGGTTGTAAATGGAAAACCAATATGTGGAACTAGGCCTACAGTGTGCTGTTATTTTTGCAAAGCCTGAGAGGTCTGTATGTTCACGTATTCTTGAGTTTTCAAGAGGAAACCCAGTAGTGGGAAGACCTAGAAATGATTTTCTTGGCACAGGAAGGTGTGTGACAGAAGGGTGGAGGGGATGGTGATGGAAGAGATATTTTCTGAGAACCTCCTTTCATGCAGCTTAGAGTTTTGAAAGTGTTTTTACATGTTTGAAAATTAGAATTATACTAAAAAGAAAAAACAAATTTAAAGTGTTTTGCCACCTGGTCAACATCAAAGTTGCAGCTGTCATGTTTGCAGGTGGAATGGCTTCCTGCGCACTCCACTCCAGGGCTCATTTTGGACCTTGCCTTGAAGGACACAATCCTGTCAACAGGATGTCACGCATGCTGTGAACCAGGGACCACACGGCGCTGGTGTCTTCTCACATCCAGGGCACGGGGGTGCATGGACAGAGAGGAAGTGGAAGTGAGCAGGCTACTGTTGCATGACACCTGTGACCCCGGCACAGGAAGTTGACTCCTGTCCCAGCGTCAGTGAGTTCTGCTCTTTTGGTGGGCTTGGGTCCAGGGAGGGGTGCTTCCTCCAGAAGACACACCAAAGGCGCCACTGAATTCCAGGACAACACTGTCACCTGCACATGTTGGGCTCCATGTGCCATGGAAGCAGCAATAATCAGGAGGGTTTCCCACACTGGTTGGAGGGCACTGATGCCCAGGGCCAAGGCTGCTGCTATGCAAGGGGGCAAGGCAGGTTATGTTTGCCCCAAGACATTATCAGGGGCACCTCTGGGCACTTCCATCCCCAGAGCAATGTTTAATGGGAAGCTGTCAGGAAACGAGCGTGAGTGCTGCCACCTTTGCTCCTTTTCTCTTCCCTTGTTACATGGATGTGTATTTGTGTGCTACTTCCTTTGTTTTTTAATTTTTGATGATAGGTGTTTTAACTGAGACTTACAATTCAGTTCTTAGGTGACAGAATATTTGGAGAATATGACTGTGACTACATTTGATGAGTCAACTGAATAACCCCTAATGCACAAGGATGACTCCTGGGACCGTGGGTCTCATTGTGGCAAGATGGGGAGAAATTTATTCATAGGTCTGAAGAGTAACTGTATCTTGTTAGGTGGAAACACATTGCATTGTACAGAATTTCAGACAAGAGTAGAAGGTGCACATGGAAGAGGTAGAATGGTGGTAGTTAATGACATTTCTTCTCTCAGCTCAGAGTCCAGTGATCACCCATGTCTGTTTTCTGACTTGAGTGGACTGCATGTACTGTTTCCCATGGAGTGAAATTCAAGCTTTTGGACTCAGGTACACATACTGTAACACACTCAGAAAGTATCCATCGTGTGTGTGTGTGTGTGTGTGTGTGTGACTGGGGATTGAACTTTTGGTATGCTCTACCTCTGTACTGCACTCCCAGCCCTATTTTATGTTTTATTTTAAAACAGGGCCTGGACTCTGCGACTCAAAGTTGCAGAGGCTGGAGTCAAACCTGTGATGCCTCCCAAGTACTGGGATTACAGGTGTAGGCCAACAGGTCCACCTTTGAAAGTGTCCCTTTCTATTATCTAACTTATTGGGAGTGTGTTCCGAATTTTACTGAAGGTGTTTTGGCATCCCTGATATAATCCTATATTATTCTCCTTTCAGTTAAAATGATCAATACTGTTAATAAATTTCCTAATGTTGATCATGAGGTATAATAGTTTGCATTTAATGTGTCATTGAACGTTTGCTATGTTGATTGAATCTGTGGCAGAATGCTTAGTACAATAACTTGGAATACATCTTGAAGAGTTTTGTGAATGGTCAACATAAACAGGAGTCTATCATGTAATGAGCATCACTAACATTCTAAGAATACTAAGTACTTTACATACATTCCAATTCAAAACTCACCCATGAGGTAAGAATTATTTGTTACTGAGAAAATAGACTCAGGAGGCTAAGTTTCCTGAAACTTCAAAGCAGGCTGATCTAGCCTTGACCTAGTCACAGATGAACCCAAACATGAAACCAAACATGAAGCAGAACCTAAGCAAAAGCCCACGCCTGAGCCCGACGAGAATCGAAACAAGAGCTCAGACCCGACCTTGAGCTGGAGCTCTAATCTGAAACTGAAACAAAAAGTGAAACCAAGCCATAGCCCTAACCCTAACCAGGTTGGTGCTCAGAAGCTGGGAGGTGGAACTGGTGCTCCGGAGCCGGGAGGCCTGGCTGGTTCTTTGGGGCTAGGAGGACGTGCTGGTACCCTAGAGACTGCCGGTGGGGCTGATGACCCGGAGCTGGCGAGTGAGGCTGGTGCTCCCGGGCCGGGAGGTCGGACTGGTGCTAACTCGGGCCTAGCAAGTAGGGCTGGTACCCTGGGGCAAGGGAGGTAGGACTGGTACCCCGGGGCCAGGAAGTGGCCCTGGCACCCTGTGGCCGACAGGTGGTGCAGGTTCCCCGGGGCTGGGAAGTCCGACTGGAGCTTTGGAGCCAGGAGATTGGACTGGTGCTCTGGGGCCGGGAGGTCAGATTGGTACTCTGAAGCCGGCAGGCAGGGCTGATGCTCCGGGATTGGGAGGTGAGACTGGTGTACCAGGGCTGGGAGGTGAGACTGGTGCTCTGAGACTGAGAGATTAAAAAGCTCCAGGGTCAAGAGGTTGGACTGGTACTCTGGGCCAGGAGGTTGGACTGGTGCTCTGGAGAAGGGAGGTTGGGCTGATTCTCCAGGGCAGGGAGGTCGGAATGGTGGTCTGGGGCTGGGAGGTTGGACTGGTGCTCCGGAGTCGGGAGGCTGGGCTGGTACCCTGGGGCCGGCAGGTAAGGCTGGTAGATTGTGCCCGGCAGGCAGGGCTGGTACCCCAGGGCCAGGAGGTCAGACTGCTGCTCCGGAGCCGGGAGGCCGGGCTGGTGCTCTGGAGCCAGGAGGCCGGGCTGCTGCTCTGGGACTGTGAGGCCGGGCTGGTGCTCTGGGACTGTGAGGCCGGGCTGCCGCTCTGGGGCTGGGAGGATGGGCTGGTACTCTGGAGCCGCCTGGTGGGCTGATGCCCTGGACAGGCTCATGAGGCTGGTGCCTGGGAGTCGTCAGGTAGGGCTGGTGCTCCAGAACTGGGAGTTTGGACTGGTGTTCTAGGACTGGCACGTAGGGCTGTTACTCCGGGGCCAGCAGGCAGGGCTGGTGCTCCCAAGCCAGGAAATCAGACTGGTGCTCCAGCACCGGGAGCCCAGGCTGGTGCTCTGTGGCTGGCAGGCTGAGCTACTGCTCTGTGGCTGGGAGGCTGGGCTGGTACCCTAGAGCTGGCTGGAGGGGCTGATGCCCCAGAGCTGGCTCGTGTGGCTTATGCCTGGGAGCCGGCAGGTAGTGCTGGTGCTGTGGGGCAAGGAGCTTGGACTGGTGCTCGGACCTGGCAGGTAGGACCGGTAACTCAGGTCCAGCCAGTAGGGCTGGTACCCTGGGGCTGAAAGAGGGCTGGTACCCTGGGGTTGGAGGGTAGGGCTCTTACCCCAGGGCTGGGAGGTGGTGCTGGTACACTGGGAATGGGAGGTCAGACTGGTGCTCCAAGGCTGGCAGGTAGGGCTCGTAACTTGGGCCCAGAAGGTAAGGCTGGTACCCCGGGGCTGGCAGGTAGGGCTGGTACCCTGGGGGCCGGGAAGTAGGGCTGGTACCCTGGAGCTGGCTCGTGAGTCTGATACCCAGGAGCCGGCAGGTAGGGCAGGTGTTCCGGGGTTGGGAGGTCAGACTGGGGCTCTGGGGCCGGCAGTTAGGGCAGGTACCCCAGGCCAGCATTTAGGGCTGGTAACTTGAGTCCAACAGGAAGGGTTGGTACCCCAGGGCTGGCAGGTAGGGCTAGTACCCCGGGCCAGGAGGTGGTGTTGGCACCCCATGGCTGGCAGGTGGCGCTGGTATCCCAGGGCTGGGAGGTTGGACTGGTGCTCCTGCTCCGGGTCCGGCTGGTATGGCTGGTATCCCAGGGCGGCAGGTAGTGCTGGTACCCTGGAGCCGGCTGGTGGGGCTGATGACTCGGAGCTGGCACGTAGGGCTGGTGCTCCGGAGCCGGGAGGTTGGACTGGTGCTCTGGGGCCGGGTGGTCGGACTCTTGATCTGGGGCTGGCAGATAGGGATGGTACCCCGGGACCGGCAGATAGGGCTGGTAGCCCGGGGTGGGGAAGTAAGGCTGTTATCCCGGGGCTGGGAGGTGGCACTGGCACTCTGTGGCCGGCAGGTGGCGCTGGTAGCCTGGGGCCAGGAGGTCGACTGGTGCTCTGGGGCCGAGAGATTGGACTCACTCTGGGGCTGGTAGGCCGGGCTGGTGCTCTGGGGCTGGGAGGTTGGGCTGGTACCCTGGAGCTGGCTGGTGGGGCTGGAGCCCCGGAGCTGGCTTGTGAGGCTGGTGCTCTGGGGCCAGCAGGTAGGGCTGGTGTTGTGGGTCTGGGAGGTCAGACTGGTGCTCAGGGGCCGGCAGATAAGGCTAGTACCCCGCGGCCGGCAGGTAGAGTTGGTAACTTGGGCCCAGCATGCAGGGTTGGTACCTTGGGCCTGGCTGGTAGGGCTGGTACCCCGGGGCCAGGAGGTGGCACCGTGTGGCTGAAAGGTGGTGCTGGTACCCCGGGGCTGGGAGGTCGGACTGGTACTCCAGGGCTGGGAGACCGGGCTGCTGCTCCGGGGCTGGGAAGTTGGGCTGGTAACCTGGAGCCCGCTGGTGGGGCTGGTGCCCAGGAGCTGGCACGTAGGGCTGGTGCTCCGGAGCCGGGAGGTTGGACTGGTGCTCTGGGGCTGGGGGGTCGGGCTGGTACTGTGAGGCTGGCTGGTGGGGCTGATTCTCCAGAGTTGGCTGGTGAGGCTGGTGCTCCAGGGCCGGGAGGTCAGACTGGGACTCTGGAGAAGAGAGGTTGGGCTGGTTCTCCGGGTCAGGGAGGTTGGAATTGTGTTCTGGGGCCAGGAGGTTGGACTGGTGCCCTGGAGTCGGGAAGCCGGGGTGGTGCCCCGGGGCTGCAGGTAGGGCTGGTACCCCGGGGCCAAGAGGTTGGGCTGTTTCCCCAGGGCCAGGAGGTGGCGCTGGCACCCCGTGGCTGGCAGGTGGTGCTGGTAGCTGGGGCCGGAAGTTCTAACTGGTGTTCCGGGGTCTGCAGGCAGGGCTGGTGCTCTAGAGCCAGGAGGTCAGTCTGGTGCTCTGGAGCCGGGAGGCCAGGCTGGTGTTCAGGGGCCGGCAGGCCGGGCTGGTACCCTGGAGCCAGCTGTTGGGGCTGATGCCCCAGAGCTGGCTAGTGAGTCTGGTACCCGGGAGGTGGCAGGTAGGGCTGGTGCTCCAGGGCTGGCAGGTAGGGCTGGTACCCCGGTGCCTGCAGGTGCGACTGGTAGCTCGGGCCTAACAGGTAGGGCTAGTACCCCAGGGCCGTGAGGTGGTGCTGAAACCCTGTGGCCAGCAGATGGCGCTGATACCCTGGGGCTGGGAGGTCAGACTGGGGCTCTGGAGCTAGGAGGTTGGACTGGGGCTCTGGGGCCAGCAGGCTGGGCTGATACTCCAGGGCTGGGAGGTTGGACTGGTGCTCTGGGGCTGGCAAGCAGAGCTGGTGCTCCACAGCCGGGAGGTTGGACTGGTGCTCTGGGCCTGGGAGGCCAGGCTAGTGCTCTGGGGCCAGGAGGTCGGACTGGTGCTCTGGGGCTGAGAGATCAGACTGCTCCAGGGCCAGGAGGTTGAACTGGTTCTCTGGGGCCAAGAGGTCGGACTGGTGCTCTGGGACTGGCAAGCAGAGCTGGTGCTCCAGAGCTGGGAGGTTGGACTGGTGCTCTGGGCCCAGGAGGCCAGGCTAGTGCTCTGGGGCTGGGAGGCCGGGCTGGTGCTCTGGGGCTGGGAGCCCAGGCTGGTTCCATGAAGGCGGCTGTTGAAGCTGATTCCCTGGAGCTGGCTGGTGAGGCTGTGCCCGGGAGCCAGCAGGCACGGCTGATGCTTTGGGGCCAGGAGGTCGGCCTGGTGTTCTGGAGCTGAGGGATCTGACTACTCCAGGGCCAGGAGGTTGGGCTGGTGCTCCGAGGCCAGGAGGTCGAACTGGGGCTCCGGAGAAGGGAGGTTGGGCTGGTTCTCCGGGGCATGGAGGTCAGGCTAGAGCTCTGGGGCTGAGGGATTAGACTACTCTGGGTCAGGGAGGTCGGACTGGTGACCCAGGGCCGGGAGGTTGGACTGGTATCCCAGAGTCGGGAAGCCGGGGTGGTACCTGGGGCTGCAGGTACGGCTGGTACCAGGGGGCTGGGAGGTTAGGCTGTTTCCCCAGGGCTAGGAAGTGGCGCTGGCACCCTGTGACCGGCAGGTGGCGCTGGTACCCCATGGCCTGCAGGCAGTGCTGGTGCTCTGGAGCCAGGAGGTCGGACTGCTGCTCTGTAGCTGGGAGGCTGGTGCTCTGTGGCCGGCAGGTTGGGCTGCTGCTCTGGGGCTAGGAGGCCGGCCTGGTATCCTGGAGCCGGCTGGTGGGGCTAATGCCCCAGAGCTTGCTTGTGAGGCTGGTGCCCGGGAGCTGGCAGGTAGGGCTGGTGCTCCGGGGCTGGGAGGTTGGACTGGTGCTCCTTGGCTGGCAGGTAGGGCTGGTACCCCAGGGCTGGCAGGTAGGGCTGGTAACTCGGGCCCAGCAGATAGGACTGGTACCCCTGGGCCGGCAGGCAGGGCTGACGCTCTGGGGCTGGGAGGTTGGACTAGTGCTCCTTGGCTGGCAGGTAGGGCTGGTACCCTGGGGCCGGCAGATAGGGCTGGTACCCCGGGGCCTGGAGGTAGGTCTGTTACCCCTGGGCTGGGAGGTGGTACTGGCATCATGGTCATCAGGTGGTGCTGGTACCCCAGGGTCAGGAGGTTGGACTGGAGCTCCGGAGCCAGGAGGCTGGGCTGTGGCCCTGGGGCTGGGAAGCCCGTCTGGTGCCCAGGGGCCAGCAGGCCGGGCTGCTGCTTTGAGGCTAGGAGGCCGGGCTGGTACCTTGGAACCGGCTGGTGGGGCTGGTACCCAGGGGTTAGGAGGTAGAGCTGGTTCTCCGGAGCCGAGAGGTGGCGCTGGTACTCCGCGGCCGGCAGGTAGGGCTGGTACCCCGTGGTGGTCAGGTGGTGCTGGTACCCTGGAGCCAGGATACTGGGATGGTGGTGCAGGGCCGGGAGGTCGGATTGGTGTTCAGGGGCTGGCAGGCAGGGCTGGTACTCTGAGGCCGGGAGGTCTGACTGGTGCTCTGGGGCCGAGAGGTCAGACTGCTCCAGGGCCAGGAGGTTGGACTGGTTCTCCAGGGCTGGGAGGCAGGGCTGGTGCTCCGGAGCCAGGAGGGCTGGTGTTTGGGTTAGGGTGAGGGCTAGGATAAGGCTTTGTTTCAGTTTTGGTTTCACTTTCGGTTTGGGTTTTGCTTGGGTCGGGTTTGGGCTCACATTCCGGCTCTGGCTTGGGTATGGGTTTTGGTTCAGGATGGTACTCAGATTTGGGCTCCATTTAGGGATGAGGTTGCAATGTCATCCTAATAAACTGGGCCTTGAACATGGCTCGGCCCACTGGAATTCTGCAAGGCAGGCAATTCCAAAAGAAGGAACACGTGACATTTCCCACTTTGCATTATTATGTTCTGGAAATTTGGGGTGCTTTGGGTTTTGATTTCACATTGATTATAAGAAAAATTTCCTAGAGACACAGGATGGCTAAACGGATTGTGAAAAGAACAATGCCTCAGCCCGCCTCAGAGTTATTCTTTTACCCTCTACAAACATCAGGAATTGAACCTTGCAAGCCTAGATACAAATCAAAGGAACTTAGGTCTACTATTTTTTAATCTGTGAGTAAAGAAAGCTTCAAGACAGATAGTTTCTCTCTCTTTGAAATACCTCCCCCTGTCTTCACCACATATCTAGCTGCCTGACAGGAGCTGAGCAAATAGTGAAGATTTAATCTAATGAATAGAGTTTCCTCTCCGTTGTTAGCCTTTAGCACTGTTTTTGTGCTAAAAGAATTTTTATATACATATTGTATTCTGTAACCTTTGCTGTTTTCTTAATCCCACCAAATATTATGGGAAATAGCTTTTCTAGTTAAAGATGTACCCACTCAATTTTGGAAAAAACAAGTCTGTAAAAATTCCTGTTCTGTATACCTTGTTGTGAAAGATACTATAAAAATCAGCGATGACATGATTAAACAGATATGTTTTCAACACTGCATTGGGTGTGAGCATATTCTTGCGACCTTGTACTCGATCCCCACCTAATGAGGGACCCCCGACCCTGTTGCCTTGAGGGCTGGCTCTCGACATGAGACTATGTCTTGGTTTTCATTTCTACTTGGTTTTCATTTCACTCTTGGTTTGAGTTCCAGGTTAGAGGTCTGGCTCAGTCTTGGTTTAGGGATAGGTTTATGGTTCTGCTTCAGGCTTGTCTTGAGTTTGAACTCGCATTTTGTCTTGGGCTTAGAATTCAATTGGGCTCGGTACCTGTTTTGGCTTCATGTTCTGGTTTCGGATTTGGTTAGTGGTAAAGCTAGGACTACAGCTTGGTGCTTCTCTCGGTTTTGCTTTCAATTTCAGTTATGGTTAAGAGTTCCAGGTCAGATTAGGTTTCGGGTTCACGTTTGGCTTAGGGTTCAGATTAAGTATCAGGCTCATCTTTGGGTTCTTTTTCAGGATTGTGCTCAAGTATGATTACTGTTCAAGATGGTACTTGGACTCAGGCTTCTGTTAGTGTTAGGGCTATGGTTTGGTGTTCCTAATGGATTTGATTTCGGTTTTGGTTTTAATTTGAGCTCTGGCTTGGTCTCAGTTTCCGGCTCACATTCTGGCTGAGGCCTGGGCTCAGGCTCCGGCTTTTTCTATTACTTTGCATTCAGGATCCCAATTTGGTTTGGCTATTGCTAGTTCAGAGCTAGGTCTGCGATTCAGTTTCATTTTTAAGATAAGGCTTTGGTACGGGTTCTGGTTCAGTCTGGGACATGGACTCAGGTTTTGCTTTCTGTTTCGGTTTTTGGGTAGAGCTCCTGCTCACTTTCATTTCTGGGATGGGACTCTGGTTTGGGATCAGGCTGGTGCTTGAACTCATGCCGGGCTGGGTCTCTGCCTCGAGTTCTGGCTCAGGCTCAGGTTCAGGGTGGAGCTCATAATCAACTAAGGTCGGACTTGGGTTCTGGTTCTGGTTTGAGTTTGGGCTCGGTTTCAGATCCTGTTTCAGGCTGAGGCACAGACTTTGCTCGGACTCCAGCAAGGTTTTGGTACTGGTTTCATCCTCCATGTTTCGGTTTGATTTAGGGATAGTGTTAGGGCTTGGGCTATGGCTTGGTGTCAATTTCGGGTTCTTGTTTGTTTTTGGTTTCAGTTACAGCTCTGGCTCGGGTTTGGGTTCAGGTTCACATTTGGGTTAGGGTTCAGATTAAGTCTCAGGCTTGGGTGCGGGTTTGAGATAGGGCAAGGGTACAGGTTCAGTTTTGGCTTGTATGCAAATTCAGGCTTGAGTTATGGTTAGGGCTAGGGCTATATCTTGGTTTCGCTTTTGGTTTCAGTTTCGTGTTAGAGCTCCGGCTCCAGCCCAGTCTTAGGTTCAGGCTTTTGCTGTTGTTCTGCTTCATGGTTGGGTTCCTGTTTGGGTTCCTTTTTGGCTAGGTCTAGGACTAGGGCTCAGGTTGGTTTCAGGTTCGCATTTGAGTTAGGGTTTGGATTAAGTCTCTGGTTCAGTTACAGATTCTGAACGGGGCTCAGATACAGATTCCAGTTCATGCTCAGACTCATATTCGGGCTTCATTTAGGGTTAGGGCTATGGCTTTGATTCCATTTCAGTTTCGCTATCAGTTTCAGTTTCCGATTAGAGTTCTGGCTCGGGCTCGAGCTTGGGTTTGGGCTCACCATTCAGCTCTGGCTCAGAATCAGACTCAGGTTTTTGCTTCATGTTCGGGATCCTGTTTGGGTTCAGCTGTGGCTAGTTCTAGGGCTAGGGATTGGGTTTGGGTTCAGGATAGGGCTCGAGTATTTTGGGCTGGTACTCATACTCGGATTTGGTTAGGGTTAGGTCTATGGTTTGGTTTCAGTTTCCATTTTTGTTTTGGTTTTGGTTTAGAGTTAGAACTCTGACTCTGTCTCCTTTTCGTGAAGGGGCTCTGTTTTGGGTTTGGGCTTGTTATTGAGCTCGAGATCGCATTTTGGTTTGGAGCTGGGCTTGAGCTGGGTCTGAGATCCAGATAGAGCTCATGCTAGTGTTTGATTTATGTTTTGAGTTTGGGTTCAGTTAGGGCTTGTGTAAGGGCTTGGTTTCACTTTTGGTTTTGGTTTCAGGTTAGGGCTCTAGCTCAGGCTCAGATACGGGCTCACAATTTGGTTCTGGGTTGAGCTCAGGTTCGGGCTTTTGCTTGGGTTCTGCTTCTTGTTTGGGTTCATATTTGGCTTCGTCTATGGCGAGGTCTAGGGTTAGGGCTCAGTTTCAGTTGTGGTTTCACATTTGGGTTATGTTTTGTATTTAGTCTCCATCTCTGGTTTGGGTACGGGTTTGGGATAGGGCTCAGGTACGGGTTCTGGTTCAAGCTGGTACTGTTGCAGGAGAGAGCTCCCCACAAGCTTAGTCTCAGAGACAAAGGAAACTCCGGAGGCCAAAAGTAGGATAAGCAGGTATTCCTTTTAATCAGCAGCTGATGTCCCAGACCGGTAGGTAATTTTCCGTTTTCTGGGCCCTGAACAAAGGGATTCCAACCCTTATATACAGTTGGTCACTTAACTTTGGGAGGAAGGGGAAAAAAAGGAAATGTGAGATTTATTACACTTCTCTCTAGCAAGAACAAGATAGATAGTAGTTCATTAACTCAAGGTTGTTAACCCAAGTTCGCTGGCCGCAGACACCACTTTGTTTATGCCTAGATAACATCCCAGCTGCCCCTGTCTTTGATATGCACCCTGTCTTTGATATGCATAAGAAGGGGCTGGCCTCCTTGATTGCAGCCTTGTCTGGTTATTTGCTCTGTCAGGGCCAGCACCTGGCAGTTGTGGGGGAGGGAGCGGGATTCTCTTCTCTTCTATCCTAAGTCTAAATTCTTTTTTTTTTTTTTTTTTTT